>JASAND010008643.1:0-14655 GCA_030248195.1 Trissonchulus latispiculum
TGAAACTTTTATGAAACCTGATTGGATGATGCTGCACGAAGAGTATATAAACCCTTGGAGTTAGAAGCTAGGAAAACCCAAGAACCTGGGCGAGTAAGGAACATGGAATCATAGGAAGGGTGCTAAAATAAAACAACGAAGACAAACTTGTAATTATAACCTAAGAAAGGGAACGGAAAATTTACTCCAACTTTTACTCCCGGGAGCGGGGCTCGAAATGCCCCTACTATACTACTAACGTAAGTACGATTTCTACATTCATATTACATTTTACACCATGCAAACATAACAGGCACGCTAAGAAAGAGAATGACTATTTTATTTAATAAAAATTAAATGTCAGAAAACTCCAGTGATGCCGGCGTCTTCAAGACCACAATTTATGCGATCGATCATATTGGACAGCTGATCATCCGTAGGATTCATAACGGCAAAGATAAGCGCCGCCATTCCGACATAAATGAATGCCATGACTGGAAGCAGTCCATAGTATCCCTCTAATATTTCCTCGAAGGAGAATGGCACAGCATCCTTGCCAGCCTTCTCGCATAATTGAGAATAGTACAGTTCCAGCAGTCGTTCTTGATGCAATCGACGGTCTTCTGGGGTTAGCAGATTGAATAAGGCTCTAGATAAATCCTCGAAAGGATTGCCAACATGTATCATCTAAAGCACACAGTATATATAAAGTGTAAAAAAACAGTCTTTGGAACTTAATTTGCAAAGTCTAAATGTTGCAGAAAATTAAAAATAACCTAAGATGTGTTCACTGCTCCAGCTGTAACTCAAAACCTCTGCGAGTTTTTCAAAAACACTTTTAATTCTAGGATCACTCATAAATAGTTCTTAGTCAGCTAGTTAGGAGAATGTCGTTTCAAGACATTCTTCTATGTAAATTAGAATTGGTACCATCGCTTCTAACATTTCTCCTACGTTCGAAAAATCTTGGAGGATATTTAGAAGAACTCTTTTGTAACACCCTACTAACCTGCTCCTAAAAAGCTTCTAAATCTTCTCCTAAGTCTGCTTGCAAGTACCACTTTTTGAAACTTTTGAAACGTCCTCGGCTTTAACCAGTTCCACTTTTGAAACGTCCGAGACCGGTCCTAACTCTCAGTTTTCAGGTTACCTGGAAATCAATCATGGCGGCCAAATCACTGCTCGGAGTGACTCCATCTTCGCTTCTTTTCCATAGAATATTGTTAGGTTGCAAATCTCCATAGACAAGAACAGGGTTTTTCAAGGGCTTGCTGGAACTGAGATATTTTTCGATATGTTTCTAAAACAAAAAATAATGTCTACTGTCATTGCATGACTAGCAATAACTACTACGAATACATAATGTTGTTCCGACACCCAGACAGATTCTAATATAACTGACACTACCCCTAATCGTCGAATCGACAGGAGTGATGAGGTGGTTGTAAAATAAAAAAATAATTACATAAGTCTGTTGTGAGACAAATTCGTAGGCTAATTAAAGACCCGGATACATCATGAATCACCTTGTTAATAGTCAGGTTTTTCTGTAATCAGCGCATCATGCCCTTCTTAAGCAGTTTAATAATCATTAAATAACTAAGCTAACTTTTGCAATGCTTTCCAGTCTGGCCAACTCTTCATCAGACACTTTGAATGAGTCAGGAAAAGTGTCACGCAGAAACTGAATATTTTCATCCTTATGGGCAAACAGGGTGTCTAAGCTGTCTTTTTCGAAAGGATCTATAAAAATGGAACATTCAGAATGTAGCTGTACCAAATATTTCAATATAGACCACAGTAAAGGTGTCCACAACCACTAAACCCACTGAAGCACTGTCGTAAGACAAAATAAGATTCAGTATGAACTTCACCTTTAGAGTTGTTGGCCGGCCGAGGAAAACCCGGCCTGCCGGCGGCCGGCCGGCCCTCTATGCCAAAAATCCGGCCGGTCTTCAGAAAAATGATACTATTTGATTTTATCTATTATACATAACCAGGAGTAACTGTATGCATCAATTAATGCTAAGTATTTTGCAAAATACATGAAAAATAGGGCAAAACTGGTAACGGGCGGCCGGCCGGCTTGTTTGACCCGGCCGGCCGGCCAGTTTGCAACACCCGGCCGGCCGGCCGGCAAGACACTTCCGGCCGCCGGCCCGGCCGGGTTCACAATCTCGGCCGGCCGGGTCCGGCCGGCCGAGTCAAAAATCCGGCCGGGCAACAACACTATCCACCTTTACTTCGGTATTATCTCCTATTTCAAAAAGACTATTACAAAAGATATCCTTGAAAGCTTACTGCTAAAGCTTTCCCAGCCTTTATTTAGCAGGGAAAAGGCTTGTAGGCTTGCAACAACTGAGACAATCCTTTCTATTTGCTCAATATTCATGCTTTCATGAAACGTATTTGATACTGCTTCTCGACTAAGATCTCTTAAGATTAGTAGTCCATCGGATATATCGCTGTTTTCCTCTGCATGATAGAGCTCAGCCATTGGAAAGGGTGGCTCCAACTCTGCAGATGAAAACAGTTTGTAGCAGGCTACTTCCCGATTGTGCACCTAAAAAGACAGAAAACTAAAAGTAGAAAGCGAAAAAACTGGACAGTTTTACGCATTCGTGACAATGACCGATGCTAGCCACAAAACGATGTAACATGGCAAAACGCAAATATAATATATAATAGTTCCCATTTAAAACTTTCTACTTCAGCTTTAGGACATTCCTTTGTATATATACTGCGAACACAGGTCAACTTTAATACAAAATGCGTTTGCACACCAGTTACTGTTTGTCTCATTACTATCGCAGATCAGTTGGTATCCTACTTTTACTACAAATAATAGGAATAGTCTTACATTTATTAACAGACTGCGATTCACATCAGCAGTGGATTCGTCTGCACCTAAGTTCCTAACTTTCACCAAAGACGGTTGTTTAATAATTATGTCATCTGGAAGCAAATGAAGACCTAAAAACCAATCTAGCACTTAGTTTCAGTTACATCACCACCGAATGAATAAGTTCAACTTTTCAACATTCAACAATTAACTTATTCAACAATGCAGTTGGGTTAAATTTATTCTTCTCCGAGCTATGCCACCGAGCGCCGTTAAAATCACCCTCATCCCTTCTTTAGCTTCCAAACAAAAGGTTAAAAGTTCATTCTGGTAAAACCAGTTCCCCAACTAGGATACTGACTGGTTTCTACGATTCTGTATACTGACTACTTACAGACTAACTACTACTACATTTTCTAAAATAGGCACATTTTAGCATAGGAATATCTCTACCGACCTTCTACCGAGTACTTACAGTAAACAGCAGCGTCATTATAAATTCGACCCAGCTCCGCTGACAATTGATTCACCTAACCTCCAATAGTTTTAAAATCATAAACACACCTTCACTGCTGTAACTGTCCCATTCCAGATGAACCCTTGTGATGATTGATAGAAATCCTTTTCCTTCAGCGATCTCTTCGCACTCAGTGCTCAGCAGGCGTCCATTGGCTGCTGTGGCCTCGTTAAGCACATGCTCAAGCTTATATTTTTCCATCGGCAGAAGATCATCTTCGTTTCGTTGACTGTTTAGCAGCGCTCGAAACATATGCGACTTCAAGAGAACTCGTACCTACAAGAGGTAACTTATGTAACTTATGTAGCTGAGGAAGAACAAAGCTTGCAAAAATGCAAAATCTGACTTTCGGCAAATGCATATACTATGGACAGGTTCAGTCCATTATGCAAGATTTATAACCGAACAAACCTAATTATATGTAGCAAAAATTGGTAATAAACTTTTTTGTCTACAGCCACTAGGAAAGAAAAGCGATACTAAAACGCGTACAATTTTCTTGTATGCGAAAACCTTCTGATCAGCCCAGTCAGATCACCCCCGCTAAAACATTTAGTGAGCCAATCTGCCACATTTAGTGCAGTTGGACGAGACCGAAACTTAGTCATTTTCTCAAGCTTTTCGCATCTACCAGATCATCGGATGCTTTCAGATTAGGTGACCTCTACTCACTGGAGCAGTACGCTCCAGGAGTCTCATAAAAGCCTTCTCGAATTCTCGAGTTCTCGAGCACGCCTTATTTTTCTGATTGAAACCGATCACAGACCTTGCCTGGAGACTTTATAAGTTTAGTTAGGACTGAACTCTAGAACCTGAGAAAATTTTTGTGAAACTGGCCCCAAGATTGGTCGGCTGTCTTCCGGTTAAACAAGACTTTGAACTAACACTTTTGATAAGGATTTTATTTTTTCGGAATAATAATAATAATAATAATAATAATAATAATAATAATAATAATAATAATAATAATAATAATAATAATAATAATTCGGCCTAATAGCATTTCCACAGGCCAACGATAAACTATTTTTCTGTGCCATCTCTCAATCAAATTGTTCCAGCACTGGTTGGGACTTATATTCGTATAATACAAAACTAGTATACAAAAAATTACAGCAACCAAAAAAGGCAGCTCTTCATTAAAGCTTATTTGAAAATCTAATCTCTATTCAACCTACTACATAGTTGCCAAGGAAACTCTTGACAACTTTTTCTTGGATCACTGAAAATACAATTGCAAACATATATTACCTACTCATAGAATAAATTACACCTAGTCCAATCGAAACTGCTTTTATAAGCCTCTACCGTTAGCTGATGAAATCTTAATTTGAAATCAATTATCTACAACTATCCATTGTTAACAGTTCCTAAACTGCAATTAGTTTACAGGGCTTAGCAGCAATTTAAAGTTAGCCACTTATCTGAGCTCGAAGGGTCGTCAAAACCAAAACAAGTTACCCTTAAAAGAGGAATTAGATACCTATATTTATTGTTCTCATGTAAATCAGCCAATCAACTGACACCCAAATAACGTCGGACGTTCGATAATATAAAATGGCCGGCGGCAAAATAATTTAACAGAGCAAGGCGATTGGACTAAACCGACTGGAAGAATGCAACAGAAATTGCAAAACTACCTACCAATACTAGAAACTTGTTTTGAAGAATAGACGGAAATCCTCCACGCCAAAAAATTTACATGCAAAACATAGGAATTCAGATAGGTCAATCCAGTACAAATATATGTTTTCGATTGTTCGATTGTTTGGAAAGACATTCTACCGCCCTGAGGAAAAGAAGGTTATAGGACGGTTAAATATAAGAAGTCAATCAGAGAGTGTGAATTATGTCAGGAGGATAACTCCTTTAGAGCGACTAAAATAGGGGTGCCCCGAACTCGTCCGATTGGCCTACTTTTTGGCGAAGTTATAGAGCATGGGTGTGGTCAAAATATACTTGGTCGTTGGTTCATAGTAGGCATGGGCACGGGTAGTCGGGTACCCGACGGGTACCCGTGTACCCGAGAATTTTCGGGTACCCGGGTCCTGCCTCGGGTACCCGATATCCAGTTAAAACCGGAAAAAACCGGATTAAACTGGGACTTTCCAGTTTACCCCCCCCACAACACTCAAAAATTTTAAAACTTGACGAATCGAGCTGTTAAATTTATACGGAGACTAAGGGAACTGTAAAGTTTTGACCGCCATTTTGCTGAACAGTTGCGCATGGCAATTTTCGGGGACCAAAACAATAGTCTGAAAGTCGGTTTTGTGATATCTGAACTCAGAGTGGTAGAAAATATACTGACGCCAAATTTAGTCATAGTTAATATATTTTTGTTTATATTTAATTTATATTATTTCAGATAGATCAATGTGTTATAATTTTTGAGTGGTGGATTGGGTGGGACAAGATCCACGGGTTTTTGGAGAACAAGATTAAGCTGAAGTTTACTGTGACGATATTGCTTAACAGATTTCCCACAGCTAATAAGATATCATTACTTCAGAACTTTACCTAATTATAATGAGTAACCAAATGGGTTTGGACTTTCGTAAATCGGTCCAGTTCACTGAAAGTGATGATTTTAGTCAACTGTTTGGAGGAATCATAACCGGTTGCAAATCGGAACGACTGGCACTTGCTTGTTTATTTATCTGACATATTGGCCGTTTAAATAGTTTGGAAAGATTATCAAAAACTATCGAGCACGAACAGATAATGCATTCGTACATTGCCGTCAATACAGTGCCCTGGTACGAGCCCTTCGATGGGACTGAGAATTCGATGAATTCCAAATTCCATTTTCAATTCAATTCAATTCCAAAGCTTTTCGAATCCTGCTTGCACAATCTTGTCATTAGAAAACTCTATATTCGGATATTGCAACTTTCCTTTCTTTCCTTTCCTTTCCGCGAAAGTTAAGCTGAACTAAAAAGAGTTAAATTGAAGTCGGCCCTTAACTCTACTTTACTCTTTTCTAGTCTGGACTAGTGCACCTTTCAAACAGATCGTCCATTTTTATAAAATCAAATGATACAATATTCTGCCAGTTTATTTTTGATTAGTGGGTTGGTAACATAATTGCAATACCACTTTTGATAAATTTAACATTCTTGAAAACAGAAACGCTAAAACATATTTTTTTAAATCGTAGTGAACACAGTTTGCTTGATTCTAAGCCAGTTCGGGAGTTGCATCCTCAAGATAACTTGTTAAGGAAAAGTTTATATCAAAATTTAACCCTATGCCAATGGAATTTTTGTAGATCAGTCTTAAAAGTCTTCATTCAAATTCAGCTGACCTCTTTTACCAGAAAACATTTTCTTACTATATATTAAACAGTAGCCAAAGCAAAAGCTAACTAAATCAAAAACTACAGATTTTACAATTCTATTGAATTCTGTAATAGTTTGACCATGAGGTCCATTGTCACAGTGAGACTCGCAAAATTTTGGTAATGGTACCAAATATATACCATTACTTCTTGGCATTAGTCACTAGAAGCCTGCAAGTTAAATCTGAGAAATAATTAAGCTGTAATATGCCGCAAAATCGTCTTATTTTAATAGCAAACAAAAAATAAGCATTAAAATTGCAATTTTCTTTTCGGGTACCCGAAAACTGCTCGGGTACCCGGGTACCCGGGTACCCGAAGTCGGGTACCCGGGTAGCGTTGCAATTACCCGATAAAGGGCTTCGGGTAGTACCGGGTACCCGGGTCCAATTTTTTGGACCCGTGCCCATGCCTAGTTCATAGCTGCCTTCCATCCGTGCGCAGCCGTCGAGTTTATGTGGCCGACCCCCCCCCGTTTTCCACAACTACCAACATAATTAATTAAAAATCTCTGCTGGCTGCAAGACCCTAGTTTCAAGGCTGCCATTTGCTAATATGATTTGGCACATGTGCCCCTATCTGCAGAAAAAATACTAAACGTTACATGTGCTTGGGTGGCGGGGGGTCCCCAGACCTGGAGCTCACCCCTCCCCAGAATCCGGATTTTTCCGGTATTTTGGGCCAAAAACCGGAAAACCTGGAGTTCACCCCCCCCAGATTTTCCCCTCCTGCACATGTCTGTAGACGTCTCTATCTTATCTGCATCTGAGGGAATTACTCTTCAAAGTTGAAGCTTCGGCAAAAATTTTTAAACTTTTGCCTAATGAAAGGATTATTTTACTACTGGTTGAGAGCTATAAGACTGTAATTTGGCATAAAAGGAGGCCCTATAGGAGTACTCATTTGTGCCAAATAGCAAGATATCTGCCGCGTGAAAAAATTTTATGTCAACTTTAATCTTCAAAAATTTCCGAAACCGTCATTTTCAGACTATCGGATCCTGTGTAGAAGCTTTTTGCAGCCATAGAAGTCGCAAACCTTCACTAATCGAGCTGAAGTCTTTTGTGGGTGTGTTTTCGACCACGCTGAGTTCGAATATCCCAAAAAATTTTAATTTCAAAAAATTTGATTTTTTCGATTTCTGGGGTACCATTGCCCAAAAAAGGCGTATTTGGCATTTTTTGAAGATTAAAAATTGACAGAATTGAATTAAAGATTGACAATTTTTTCACGCGGCAGAATTTCTTGCCATTTGGAACAAATGAGCACTCCCATAGGATCTCTGTATATGCCAAATTACAGCCTTATAGCTTTAGCAATAAAATTTTCCTTTCGTTAGCCAAAAATTTTTAAATTTTTGCCGGAACTTTAACTTTGAAGAGTAATTCCCTTAGATGCAGATTTTTTACAGTTAGAGGCACATGTGCCAAATCATATTGGCAAATGGCAACCTTGAAGCTAGGGTCTTGCAGCCAGCAGAGATATTTAATTAATTATGTTGGTAGCTGCGAAAAAGGGGGGGGTCGGGCACATAAACCCGACGCCTGCACATGGCTGGAAGGCAGCTATGAACCGACGACCAAGTATTTCTTGGTAGTAGTCCAATCCAGACAAAAAGTAGTCCAATCGGACAAAGTTGGGGCAAAAGTTTAGTCGTCCCCCCTTAACTGAGTGGCAGGAAGTCCCTGTAGTGGTTAAATTGGTGGCGTCTTCCGGAACCCAACTTTTATTCTGCTGGAGCTAAACATATATGGTTTATTGTATGTACTGTATGTTGTGGACGTTATCCATTGTCGCCTCTGTCTTCACACATAGGCTAATTTGTATTTTTAGAGTCAACCAAGGGCTTTTCAAGAAAGGGCAGAGTAGAGTTAAAATTAATTCGATCCTTTTCAAGAAAGAGTTAAAAGAGTTAATTTTAACCCTGTGAGTTAGAGAGAGTTAAAAATTTTAACTCCGCGTGGATTCATGAAAAGAGTTAAAATTAACTCGCTTTAACTCTGCCCTTTTCAGGAATCGCGTGCAGAGTTAAAAACCTGTGGAGTTAAATTTAACTCCACCCTTTTCACGGAAGGGTTAAAATTAACTCTGTTTAACTCTTTCTGAGCATTTTCTATTGAAATTTAACCCCAGGTACCTAAACACGCAGGTTAAGCAGAGTCAATATTAACTCTATATTCATGAAACCATGGGGTTAATTTTAACTCTGTCATTTTTAACTCCTTTTACCCCTACAGCTTTTGACCCTGCAGGGTTAAAAAGAATTAAAACGGTAACTGACAACTGTTAATTGAATTGACACGGTTCCTTAGTATTAACCCTGTGCTTTCATGAAAAGAGTTAATTTTAGCTCTACTCTACTCTATTCTACTCTACCCTACCTTTCTTAAAGAAAACATTAAGAAAGCTTAAGAACATTAAAAGCAGCGGTGTTAGTTTCTAGAAAAATTGTATTAAAATCTGTTCTTGAAGTTTCCTTGAGTTTTATTGTATTAATTTTCTAAAATTAAGCGATACTCGCTGGCGTTATTTGTAACTCAAATACTCCGCAACCATTTATCGATTAATAAACGGTCACCGACCAAATTCAGTAATACTCCCAGAACCGCATACATGACATTAAGATTAGCATACGACTAATATTGATTACACACTCATAAATGAAGATTATCTAGTTAATTAGTAACTAGTCTTGGCTCAATTATCTCTGAATTTAATTTTATGCAAGCCTGGCATTGCAAATAACCTAAGAGACTTTTACAACAACAGTTGAAAAGGTGCAGTGGCTAAGACATTCGGCTGACCCACACGGGCTGAATTTATGCGGCCCGGCCCGTGAAAATTTTTCTTGGCCCGTCCAGCCCAGCCCGTGAAAGCTTTCGGCCTGCTCGGCCAGCCAGTCAAATTCTTCGGCTCACCTGACTTGGCCCTAGAAATTTTTCATTTTCTTAGAAAATCCAAATTTGAAAAAATTGCAAATATGTTATTGAAATCCAGTTTGGTGTTTCTGTGTTGCGTCAATGAATCGAGAGATTTGGCATTAACTTTGCTCACCAACTTTTACAATTAACAATTTAATGTGCTTTTTTCCTAATTTTTTGAACCACAGTTGTAAAGGATGCCAGACGGCCAGAGGCAAAAGACCAGACGCCTACGTTCAAGTGCGAGAAGTGTGCGCCTTGCTTGACGCAGAATTTCTGTGCAAATCTCTTGATGCTGTTTTGCAGTGTCTTGGTTTATAATTCAGGTGTATATGTCATAAACAGATCCTGACTTGTAGTTGAGCTGGTTATAGATTTGGAACATAAATACCACAAGATCTCAGGTCAGGCAAAACTTAAGGACGTTTTAAAAATCCTGACTATTCTCTGTTTGAAGACCTAAAGTCAGACGAACCAGGCTCAAATTAAGCTTTTGCTTCAGAATAATAGGTGACTGACTACGTAGATTGAGAAATCTGAATCCGGAAATCTTTTATTTATTATATCTCAGCAGCTCAATAGCGGAATATTGACCGTTTTATGGGCATTATTGTTTCTGGTTGATTCTTTTAGTGTCACAAAATACACACCGTGTTCGAAACTGAGCAAATGGGTTCACCGAAAAGAAGTGTCAAAATCACATCCTCAATGAGCGTGAGAACAAGCTCTGAGTTTTAAGGGCAGAGGGATAGTGTAAGCCAACTGAAAGATTAAGCCGCATATTGAATGATCTAAATGGAAAAGACAGGGCAAACCAAGCCTAACTTAGGAATACAACATGATTTAGTTTGGGTCAAAATTCGCTTTGACAACGTGTATAAGGTCAGAGTACTACACTCATTCCAGTTCAGTAGACGGATCCAGACCAGGGAGCACTTGCAGGATCTCCATTTGTTATGTTCCATAATCCATGTCCATTGGATTTCCCACAGAGACTGTTCTAAAGCTTTCCAAGTCTATGTCATGATGGCCTCTTCCTGATTTTCCAATAAAGCAATTTTCTATATTTGTGGGCAGCTGAAACTCCTGCTCCTATTGTAGTAGGCATGCAAACGCAAGGAAGATTGGTTATAGAAGCTCACCTGAAATGGAAGCTCAGCTTGACACACGGTGCTATAGTTGTAAAGCATGTGTTCAGATCAGAAAGGCCGTGGTTTGATCCCCAATCTATGGGCATTTCTTTATCTTAAATCCTGAATTGTATGGAAATTCCAAGCGTTCCTGCATTTGTAATGAACTCGCTGACCTAAAAACTTCTTCTGCTTCTCTTATGATTGATTTAATGATTTGTTAGTAAACCGCGTTAGTCAGGTCAGATAAGCTCCAGTCACACAGAAGGTCATCGCGTTTGCCAAAGATGACAAATTTATGTACCAGACTCCCGAAATGTAATTTGCCAAAATCGGGAATCTCTACGGCCGACCTGATTAGGGGTATGTTCGTGAGCTCGTTTAGACTACAATCAACAGCAAACGGCGAGGGAGGTCAACACTCGCTCTATTCGTTCACTGCCGAAACAAATTAACATACAAGGCCAAGGCCTTTACAAGCAGATCTAAGGCACAAGCTAAATTCTTTTCTGCAACGAGAGGTTCTAGTCTAGTCAGATCCCCACTTGAGATCTGAGAAAAACTTACTATTATGTAGAAGATCACAACCGGATCTGTATGTTGCTGGTCCACAGTCTCGCTTCAAATACTGCACTCTGTTTATTATGGTTGTTACTCTATTACTTGCAAACTGATTATTAATTAAAATAGCGAGAATTCTAAAGATATATACGTTATAATAATGATACGAGTAATAATAAGAATACAGGTATATTGACGCTTATTGGTTACAGACAATATACCAGAGTTACCAGACTCTGGGGGATTTAGCTCTTTCAATTTACCCCAAAAGTTAACTTGTTCAGTTTAGGACTAAACCTTTCTTCAGGTTATTTTTTCAGGTTATTGGTATCTTCCTATCCTTACTCTAATTCAACTCAACTCAACTACTGGATGGAGAAGTTAGTAGTAATATATAAAGTAGTTTTTTTTCAGTTATGGCTCAGTCACCGTTTTGTTTGTTTAACTGTATATCTCTGCTACAAATTCTAGTTCGTGACTCAGCATAGTAGCGACAAGGGTGGGGAAATGTCAGTTTGAATACATAATCCTACAAATGATAGAAAAAAGCAGATCTCAGCAGTAGGAAAGTGGGCGACCTAAAGCTTTAAGTCTTCAAGCTAAAGTCGGCAACGGTTTGCCTCAATATTCTAAACTACGTCGAAGATTAAAAAAGAAGAAAGAGTACTCATATTTATTGGAGAATAGACAAGTATGGAACCAAAGAAAACTGGTCTTGCAAAGAGGCAATGCGAATACATAACCCGGAAGATTTCCTACCTTCTCAGTGAAGCTGTTCAAGGACTGTTGTTTAACCAAAACAACCAACCGTTTTGAGCCATTACGTGTACCTGAAGTTAGTCGTACCACCCAATAAAGTTGCTTGTTAACATTGTACCTCTACTACAAATTATAATTCACGACTCAACATGCACCGTAGTGACTTGTTTGATATTCATTGCATTTCACGCCGGAGACCATATTATAAACATTGCACCGTCACATTGTTCAGTACAGCTCCTTGTGCGAAATTACTTTATCATCTCGACTGATAAGTTATCTCATAAGCCTTCTCATACCAATGTATTATACCCACACAAGTTATCTCATAAGCCTTCCCATACCAATGTATTATACTCACGCCATAGCGATTGAGTATCTGAGCACTTCACGCGAATAGGGTGGATGGCGAGAGGCGCCTATTCTGCCCCAGACGCTGGTTTCAATCATTTTAGGCGATGACTAGATTTCCTATTCTGTACCGAAAAGCTGGTTTCAATAATTATAGGCGCTGACTAGATTCCCTATTCTGTATCAAAAAGCTGGTTTCAACCATTTTAAGCGCTGACTAAAAACCTGACTCCACACAGCTATTGGCATTTTTGCTACTAGTCAATTGTGCACTGCGTCTTGATTTGGGGTTGGGCTTTGTGTTTTATGTTTTTCAAGTTTTGCGCCAGTGTTGGAAGTAAATTCTAAAAATTAGCAGTTGACTTTTAAGCTGTGCAATTAATGTCTATTTATAACTTGTTTAACTTCTACTATATCGATAGTTTCAATCAAATTTTCACGTTGAAAAACTTGGTGGGTTTTAAAAGCAGGACTAGAACCAGGATCAGTACCAGGACCACTTTTCAGGACCAGGATCAGGACCAAAAGTGTAAAAGCAGGACCAGGACTAGGACCAGCACCAAGGGTTTAAAACCAGGACCACTTTTCAGGACCACTCCCCAGGACCAGGACCAAAGGTCTAAAATCAGGACCACCTTATTCGGCAGCATTAAAAACAACATATTTAAGAAAAACTGATTAAACTTGAACTATAACCTTTGGTGGAAAGGTTTCCGATTTTTATACACCTGTTCCGTCCATGATACTAACAGTGGCCTTTTGTGGTCCCTTTGGTGATCCTGAGGTGGTCCTGAAAGTGGTCCTGATCACAGTCCTTTGGTCCTGGCCCTGGGGGAATGGTCCTGGTGTTAGATTCTTGGTCCTGGTCCTGAATAGTGGTCCTGGTGCTGATCCTGGTCCTGGTCCTGCTTTTAGACCCCACCGAAAAACTCTCCTGCTTCCACAAAAGCCTGACAAATTAGTCCCAGAGAAGAGTTTACAAATATTGGTAGGCTAAAGTTAAACAAATTTCGGAGTTCGAGTTCTAATGTTGACTACTTGGAATTATTAAGCTGATGCTGAGGCAGGCATTCCTTCCATTGGCAAAATTTAGATTTTAGTGGGCAGGTTTTTTTCTATTTCCACAGAAAATTACACCACTTTGACCTGGTGGCCCAACTGGGTCTACCCATTATTGTCGGACCTTAACAGTTTGTCGGTTATCTTTTCGGTAACTTATACGATGTCTAAGTGTTTTCGACCAGGTAGACTTGCCCGTTGTACCCAGTTTCCTAATTACTGGCTCTGAGTCCTTTCTTTCTAGACACGAATCGGAGCGTAGCATCCATTCTAACATTTGACCTTCTACGATTTCGTTCATTTTTCCATATGTATACGTATACCCTATATTTTACATGTAGTATACGGTTTATTAAAACATACTAAAGTGTGTCGTTTGGATTGGAATATAAAATATATGTAATGAAAAGGCTTTTATTAGTGGTTAAAATTGGTTAAAATCATCCATTTAGTCAATTGTATGAAAGAGCACAGGAAGATCTAGTTATCTCGGTTCAGGAGTTAGGTTACCCTTAGGTCGAAGAAAGAATAAATCCGCTTAGTCACAGTTCTTAAGATAAGAATTAGATAAGTCAGAAGAACATCAAATGATTGTGACAATTAACCGTGGATAATCGTGCGCGTAATAACCTGGAGAAAAGTGGTATTACTTTTCCCAAGCCACAAAATAATGTACAGAAGGGAATTCTCAAACTCTTCCAGTTATTTCTCTTTCTTTTACCTAATCACCATAACCTTAGGAGCAATTCAGAATCTTAACATTTTATTGAGGAAGTTTTTTCAAGAGTCTAGTTTCTAGGCCTCAAAGGCCAATTTGTAACGGATTAAGGTTGGAATGGTCAACCTTTCCGTTGTTGGTGATGTCACTAGGCTAGCTACATGCTTGGCTTAGTATATCATCATCAAAAAGGGGCTGGGTTTACTTCGCAAGTCACGTAGCTCCCCCAACGTGTACGGGCAAATTCTCACTAAGGGGCGCTAGTGGGAGGGTTCAACCCAACACTCGCTTCCCCCCTTGTCAGTCTAGTGACTTCTTTCAACGTGTACACCCGCTCTATTCCTCTACGCTCTCACCCCCAATTCACTGTGTATATTTTGCCCCTTCTCCCCTTTGGGTCGGATACTGGTACGTTGGCCTTTTAGGCCCTTGAACCTGGAGATGGACTTGAAGCAATACGTAACTGAACGAAGCACAA
>JASAND010008645.1:0-11113 GCA_030248195.1 Trissonchulus latispiculum
CATCAATCGAATGGGGTCCATTTACAGGTCCCTACTACTGGAGCATGTGTGTGTGAGTGAAGGCCAGCGAAGGCCAGTCTGAGTGTCTAGCATTGAGTCTATGTATGTGTGAGGTTCAGCACTACCTTTTCACGCCCCTATAATGACATCACACGCATAAGTTAGACAGAGGGGAATCCCTCTGAAATTAAGGCACAAGTCACCCCTGAAAGAAAGAAAGAAAGAAATTAACCATTAATATTAACGAATATGTAATATTAGGGCTCTAGCTAAGTTTTAGGCCAGGTATCAGTTTCATTTAGCTTAGGTACTGCTTATTTCGTCTTGGGCTTCCAGGCCCCCTGTCCGTATTACGATTTTCCTTTTTCTCCTTCTGCATCTTCTTGTTTTCCTCATCTGCCTTTCGGTCTGCCTTTGGATTTCTAATCTGCTTGGCAAACAAACTTCACGTCTTTAGAAATCAACGTCAGGACAAAGGTCCTTGAAAACAAAAACGCCATAAAAGTTTAGGACCAGGGCTGTTGGGGTACTTTGGGCCACTCGAAAACGGACCCAAAGCCATAAAAAATTATGTAACTAAGATGACAAACAGCTCAGGTGCAAATTCAAAAGAAGGAGGCTGGGTCTTCCTTTTCAAACCAGCCAATGACAGAATGCGATCATGAAAGCAGCCAATCATCGAAAGATGATTGCAAAAGACACGAGGCGAAAGTTAACCTGAGAGCAAAATTGCAAACTCCAGTCAGTCTGTGATTTGGGGTTAGTGACGAGCGGTCGTCTGTCTTCTCTCGCGTGGCCTAAATGCTGGGGGGAAAATCACAGACATCCCCTGAGCCGTTTCGTTGGGGGAGGCTTTGCCTCTCCCCTTCTAGGATACCCCCTTCAAAACTTTTTCCCACTCGGACCCTAGGTTGGGATTGGGGTACACCTGGGGGGAAGGTCTATCTAAATTGGGTTGGGCTTCAGAAGCCCAGTTTCTCAAATTACCCTCTAGGATGAGCGGTCCCACTCCCCTCTAGGATTTATAACTCTTGTAAGTGCGAGTCTAAAACCAACTAAATCGGACCTTGAGTCCCACTCTCGAAATCATACGTTAAAGTCGGGCTCTCGCCGCCCTAGATTATTTGATATCTCTATTGCTTTCATGATTGTATGCTAATATCAGTTGATATTAGCTGGATTTCCCTGAATTTCCTGAAGAGGAAATTCAGGAACACGTCATTGGTGGGGGGATTTCTATCAGAAATCCCCTCCGCAAGTCTTCGTGCAAAAAGAACCCAAAATTCCCATTTTTTAATCACATTTCTGGTTTTCCTTTCGCAGGTTTCGAGAATGAGCTCCTTTCTGCTGTTTCCAATTCCTCGCGAATCCAAGTTAGTTTTTGTTCGAAAATGCTAACCTTGTTTCAATTCCAAATTCATGAACTTTCCTGTTTGAAATCCAGTTAATATCGCTGAATCCGGGTTAAAACCGACAAGGTTTTAACCCATTTGATTCAGTTCTAGCGCGGGTTTCTTTTGGACCCGATCTGCCGTGCTCTGCCGTCGCGCTGTTCTGTCTCTGCCGCTCTGCTCCGATCTGCTCCGTTCCGTTTTGACTTGTGAAAGCCCCAGTGCCGGAAGGGGAGGGAGGGGGGAGGGGGGGAGAGTGACACGCAAGATCAAGTACGCTACAAAATCTGTTGCAAAGAACTGATACAAAGAGGAATCCGTTCACCGCCTAACAACTAAACCCAAATCTATGATCCGTCACAGGTCCCTACTACGAAATCTTAGCAGAAGAAGAGCTAGAGCTGAAACCTAGTAGAATTTTGGTTAGATTAGTATTTTAGCCTACTGGTTGCCACACACGCTCACACAGTCACACTCACCTAAACAGTACTCGTTAATCTCAGAGACTGCGAATTGGATCTGCAGTCACACAATTGTTTGACTTTCGGGGTCGAGGAGGGGGGAAGTTCCCTATATGTTCCCTATATGTACCTGAAAAGTGTGCACAAGTCCACCCGTCCCAGGTCACGAATAGTTACCAGCAATACGCACCAGCAGAAAACTAATAACTATTCTATCCTCTGCTAAGAGGACGACCCGTAAACTTTAAACTTCGGTTGAAAAACTAAAGAGAGAGAATTTGAGCAGATTCGGTAGAACAAACAGAAATAGAGCAGGTCAAAGAACAGATAATTTGAGACAAAAAGATGTTGGCAAGTATGCGTTGCTAGACCTGGTTTGCGGTTTTCGTAGGTAACACACCTCGTAAAGTAAATAGTACCAGATGTTTTAACAGTTTTCGGCTGAACATTTCACTGTTATATAGACATGAAATTGTTAACTCAACCTGAGTTTAGGTAACCATGGCAAAAAATGTTAAATTCCAGAATTAGCTCAAGTTCATGAATATCGTCTTATTATATCATTGAACAGTGTTTTTGATAGTTTCTTAATGTTCCGATTTCATAAATTAACTTTAAGAACATGTCTCGAATATTTTTCCATTTTTTTCCGATGCTTCGAAAAACCCAAATACAATTTGGTCAGATTTAGTATACCCCCCACCTACTATGACCCACAGAAAAGGTTGTAAATAGTGCGAAATTGCCGGAAAAGATCAGAAAACATTAAATTTCGCTGTAAAAATCGTTAAAATAATATAGCAAGGTTAACAAAAAAATCAAAATTCGGTTTTTTGGCTGGAACTTTCGCATAACTAAACCAAATCGATTACTTTAAGGACCCATGGATAGGTCTTGGGCTAAGCTTTAAACCACCCCAGTTTCGCTGCTCTACAACCTACCAGTAAGTT
Organism: Trissonchulus latispiculum; assembly: GCA_030248195.1. Taxonomy (NCBI): domain Eukaryota; kingdom Metazoa; phylum Nematoda; class Enoplea; order Enoplida; family Ironidae; genus Trissonchulus; species Trissonchulus latispiculum. The sequence goes on from JASAND010008645.1 coordinate 2,803, forward strand.
GCAGTAGGCGAAAGTTTGTGATTTTTTTGTTAACGGTTTCACAAAAAAAATCACGCGTTAACAAAAAAATCAGTGGCGGATCGGATCCCAGAGAGCAGCTAGCAATGTTTTCTCATCAGTTTTGGATAGAGCGCATTAAATAACGTATGTAGAACCCAAAACCACCAACCTAGTGTTCCAACTCGGCCAACTGGCCCCGCCGAAGGGTAAGTGGTCACTGATGGCCCCCGGCAGGGTCTAGTATGAAGTCTGGTGGCCATAAACTGCCGTTTTAAAGGCTAAAATGTTGTTTTTTCGTGTTTGTGAATGATTATAACTTATTTCCGGCCGTTTTGGCAGAGAAACTTAGGACGTCGTATGTTGGTGGTATATGACCCACGGTCACGTGACCCCTGCCGGACCCTTCCGGACCCTCCAGGTACCCACTGGGAAGTCAGAAGTACCTACAAACGTGCCCTAAGGGGTTTTCTAGTGCGCAGAATTCAAATCTGGCATTAGTTTTTGGGTAACTGTAGTCTAGTACTGACTTCTGGAATCACGTTTACCGTCGGACGGTTCAGCCAGGCTGGTTATCAGGTCAGGTTATCAGGTTATCATGAAGCCCAACAGATGCCCTACACAAACATACAATCCGCTTTGGTCTAGGTCTTTCGAGTACTTCAGGGTGGCCAGGCAAAGTTTGCCAAATTTCGGCACTTGGACGGACCAAAATTTTCGAAAATTTCAAAGTCCCAAAAAAATTTGCAGGGAAGCAGCGGGTGCGACAATAATAGAGCCTCTAAGGTTATTTTTGATGCTCTTCAAGATACGTAGGTTTTTAAAATCCTATATAGCTCATACCGGTAAGTCCACACTGGAGGTGGGTTTGTCCCGCTTGACTATAAGTATAGATATCCCTACCGTACGTATAGAGACTAATATCCCGACCGGACCGTAGGCGCAAAAATGTTTAAAATTGAATTCGGACACAAATGCTCTGCAGGCGGGGAAACTTTAGAAATTTAGATAACAGGCGCAAAAAATTTCAAAAATTAAAACAGGAAGCAGCCGCAGGCACAAAAATGTTAAAGGCTTGAGGTAAGAATGCGCCGCAGGAGAGAAAAATTAGAAAACTGGGATTGGAAACTCCAAAGACGAGAAAATTATCCTGTTTTTAGTTTTATGCACTGAAAATAGCTCCGTTTTTGCTTTCTCCACAAATATTCTGAGGGTAGGTAAATCGGATAAAAAGGGAGGGAAGGGATCGGAACCCAAAAAACCCTCCAGTAAGTGCACCTATGCTCAAGAGGTATTCAAATTGGCTATCACAAGGGCCAGTGATTGTTGACTGTCCATTTAAGTAAGATAGTTCTAAGATTTAATAATAATTTATTTCGATATATACCTCTAAACAGGGTACGTATCAAATGAAAGGCGGGTATTCAAATGTAGAAAAGTAAGGAAAAATGAAAAAAGCCAAAATATTGCTAGAAACGAGTCCGCATTGTCGTATAAATTTTCCATTTTGTCTATAAATGTTGTGAAGAATTATATAAACATTTGAAGATGGGTTCTAATTGCAAAAAAATTTATCAACTTCTGGACGGCTCCACCCTCAGACCTCCCCCCTCCCCGTTAGACAAACGTTTCTCTTGGGTGCCGCACCCGCCATCACGAAACCCCTGGATATGCCAGTGCCTCAAATTAAGGTAAAATTTATGTCCATACCTTCATTCGTTTACGTATTTGAGTGCGTAACTCACAAGACTTGTCTGCAAAAATTCCTACTTTTTTCGGAAAATTCCTACTTTTATTCCAACTTTTTCCTACATTTTTGCAACATATTCCTACATTTTCCCTACTTTTTTTGATTTTGAGTAGTATGAGGCCTGTTATGTACGTATAACACGGAGACTGACGACCTCCATCATGCCTGTCTGAACTGAGTCGCGTTTCGATATTAACGTTCAGATAGCCCTTATATTGATGGCTCACACTGTGCAGGTGGCTGTTTCCCGCATTTGCGATTGGGTTTCCTCACTACAGCGTTCAGTGCATATCTTTGTAATGTTTTTTGTAATGTAATGCCTGTAGTGTCTATGTAGTTCTCTTACACAGTAACCCAGCTGTGGTAGTGGTTTAATTTTCAGATTATTGTATGCGGATTGTTTGGCGGAATTACTGCTTTAACTAAAGATCAGTTTCTTGCCGTCAATGGTTACTCCAATGATTTTTGGGGATGGGGTGGTGAGGACGATGAAATGGCATCGAGGTAGAGTAATTATCTTCATCAAAATGTTATCTATACATTTTGTTTTTTGCCGTTCAATTTTCTAAATACGAGCTGACTCTGCAGCTAGCATAGACAGATTAGAAAAAGTCATCCATCAGTAAATACAGAAGCAATGGTTTTGATACTTACTATGCCATCATATTTGCCATCCAGAGCTTGAATTGCCGGCAGCAGGCGAAATTACACTCATCTGATCCTGCTTCATAATAATAGCATATGCCTATCGTGGGAGTCGCGGTAGCAATCCCTTAATATGCGTGAAAATGGACAAATGACAAAAAATTGCGCGCCTTCGGCACGAATTTTCTACTTTTTAACCGCATATTTATTGCATTTATGAAGAAAAAGCTCTAAATGCATTCGATTTTTCAAAGAAAATACAATTTTTGCCTAAAAATGTCAAGAATTTTAAAAATTTTTTCTCAGTTCTTCAGTATGAAAAGAATTAAAGATCCGAAGATCAATTTTATTGCAAAAACAAAAACTTTCTTCAACTTCTGGGGGGCTCCGCCCCCAGACCCCCCGACGAAACAATTTTACTGCCCCCGACACCAAATCCTGGATCTGCCAGTGTGTCCCCCATATTGCATTTTTCGGTTATAGAGATGTTGTTTTTTTCCGAAAATTTCCACTCCCATCGCTAATCGGTCATCAAGCCAATCAACATGCTAGATTTTGAATAATTTTTTAAAATCAGTCACAGAAAAATTCAGGCCGAAAATTTGCAATTTTTTTATTTTGTCTGAAATGTAAGTAGACATATTTCATTAAGGATAATTTTAGGGTTAAAAATGCGGGTTTCAAGATATCCAGATATCCTGACAACATTGCCAGATACAAAATGTTCAAACATTCGCACGAAAGTGCAAATCCTGTTAATAAATGCCGGTTAGTTTTGCCTTTGCTTCTCTACTTTTGTTGTAGTAGTCCCATTTCATTCAGCAAATTAAACTGAAATATTATTGGTGTAATAGCACCAGTCATTATTATATAATTAGTTTGTACTAAGTTGTGTGATTATTCGTATGGATTGTTTTAGGTACAATCTAATGTACAAGGTCAACAAACGATCAAAATATGACGGACTGAATAGTCTGCAGTATAAGGTAATCAAACAGGAGCTGAGGCCTCTGTATTCGTGGGCTTTGGTGGATCTACTAGAGACTGAATCCAAAGCCAAGCTTGACCAGGAACATGTCTGCGCTGGTACATAGCATATGTATGACTGATGACTAGCCCAGTTTCTTTATACTTCTCTCTATTGCGGGCCGTATTATTCTATGTAGATTGCCTCCATTATAGCTAAGCTAAACTAACTATTCACTGTTAATTGTAATACTAGTGCAGAGCAGATAGTTGATTCGAAATCTGCTTAAAACAGCTAAATCTTCAGAATACGACCTCAATTCTGATATGTTTTTTGGATTTATGTATACCGTTTCTGTGTTTTCGTGCCTTGAGCTCTAGTAGTTAACGAAATTTTAAGTGTTAGCGTTGTCGTATGCTTTCATGTGAAGGGAAAGCTAGTAAAATCCGTTCCAACCGGTCTGTAGTGGCCGGCAGGATTCCAACACTGGTGGGCTGTCGTTATTTGAAACCTCCACTAATATGAAGTTCGCTCATTTAGTCTGTGATGGCAGTGATTTTTATGACTACTGGCAACTCAAAGTTAGTCTTCCATTTCTGGATCTAATTTTTTATTAACAAAATTTCATTTGGAATGGTTTTCCTGTCTCTGTATTTTTAATTTTAAATTGTTTTGTCTACTTTATGTTGTATAAGTACTGTAATATGTTGCAAGTATATAAGTTTGTGTTATTGTCACTAGTCATTCTTTACCTGTGAATTGCGCATACTATGGTGTGTATGTATACAGGATTTGTTTCTTAGCATTGTTTCCACTTTCATGGTTATTTATTTCTGCCGTTGTTTTATGTCTGCCATTGTTTTATGTATTAGTGACATTTGGCTTCCTTCTGATCTCTCATTATTGCGTAAACTGTTCGCAAATTAATAGCTGTAGGTGCCTAGAAATTTAGTTAAAGGAGAAAGTAAATGCAACTAATTTGTTGTTTTACTTGCTGAGAAATGTGTTTTAATCTGCACTGTTTTCGTCCTCAAAATGCAATGTGCGAAAAGCAATTTATTTTATTACACGTGTGGTGTTGTTGGTCTGTTCGGTCAGAAGCACTTAATTGGTATCAGTAAGCCGGTATATTGATTCTCTTTATGACATTTCGCAACAGTGCTCCGATGACAATAGACTAATTTTCCTCCGTTTCGGATCTATTTCGAACCCTGATTGGTGGGAAGTGGGAACTACCAAAGGGATTGAGAAACTGTTGATTCTCAGAAAATCTGCCCTTTTGTGGAATTGCCTTTTCATTTTGGTCAATGTAGGGAGGGGTAATTGCAGAATGGTGTCCGGTCTCTGGAGCCTGCATTTATTGGTTACCCTTCTCCCTTCAGCAAAACTGAACGGTCTAGAAGTAGTTGACTCCTTTCTAATTGAGGGAATGTTCGCAAGTCTCAAATTTCCCGTCCTTCAAGACGTGGTTACACTTGGCAATCTTGTGACAACGAGTTGTCACAGCTGCTGTGGCTACTGAATTGTGACAGCGTTGTTGGTGTAACCAGTAATAAAACGATGTGCTAACTGGTGACAAACCGTTGGGACCATGCCTGTGTTGAGAATCAACTAAAAACAAGTGTTGCAACTTAATTTTAAAACAAACACTAAAATTAATGGTTGCTGTTTGTGTACTTTAGTTTGTTAGCTAAATTGATCAGCTTAGATCTGATCCCATGGTTCAGTTGATGTTCGATTTTGTTACGAGACGGTCGGGTAATTGTTTATTTTACACTAAATTTATTGTTACGCCACAACGAGTTTTAGTTGGTTATCCCATGGAGATTTGCTGATCCGGTAGTGGAGGTAACTTGTAGAGTTTCTTAGGTAGGTAGGTTAAGCATCTATGGGAACCAACTTCCGTTGTCACACACAGCGCCTTGTCACAAGATTGTCAAGTGTAACCACGATTTCAGACTTTTGGCTGACCCCGAGAGGCTTTCCGTGAAAATAAACGCAAAGTTTTTGTTGCTGTTTATGTACCGACAATGTTTATTCAGTTGTAATTGGCGTGGTAACGAACGACAGTATAACTATCAGCACAGGACTGTTGGCAAGAATCCCTATTTCTCCAGGACGTGTAGTTATATCTTTATCTTCTGGTTTTACTGGTCTTATTCTACGGGGGGCCCTCCCATAAACGACCTGCCCCCTCAAAATCCCCCCAAAAGTGGGTTTTGGTACCAAAGTTTGTCCTGAAAAAATCAGAATGCCAAACTTTCAAAAATTTTGCTGTTTTGCCGGAAATTTTACTAGATTTTCGCCTATTTTAACAGTAAAGCCGCATATTTTTGCACTACAAAAGAACTTTACTATACAATAGCGCAATTTGTAGCATATTTTTAGAAAAAATTTGAACCCCCCGCCCGAGGGCCCCCAAAGAGCCCCCAAGAAAAATTCCCTAGAATAAGCCCAGGTTTAATTTTGTGAGGCTGTGTTGTTGCAGTGCCTGAATTAATGCAAATCTAATGTATTGTAAAAATCATTGAACTTTCATCTATGATAATGTATTGCGTATTTTCAGGGATTCCTGTTTTGCATGTTATAAATGTAGTTGTTAGCTTAATTTGTCAGTTTTATTCGCTGTTTCCTTTAGAACCCACCGGAACTGCAGATTTTGTGGAGTGAGCATTGATTTTTACCTTGTAAAAACTATTCTAAAATTTATTTAAGAATTCAGGACAGGTTGTACTTCATCTATCTTGCCCACGTTCCGTTAGTAATCCTAATTGCCTTTGATGTCGGACGATCTGTAGAACAGATACATGCTTAACGTTTTTGATGCTACTTTCACATACCGTTACTATTTAAATCATCTGTATTTGCTGGTAATAAATCCCTTATTTGTTGGCTTAAGCTCAGTAAACTTTTTGACTTTTATTAAAGCCCAAATATATGTGCACAATTATCGGTAATTTTCAAGGTTGTGCCGTAAAGCAACCTTCAGGCCCGGTCCTACTTTCACTCCACAGAAAGAAGAGTTCACATTAAGTCTTGGTTTGTTTTGTTAAAAATTTTCACCCTGCTCCAATTATAGTCTTGACGATCACAAAAATCTGTGAAGGACTTTCTAAAACACTAGCCTGTGGGCCATTTCAAGACCGGAAGGGCGAGCGGTTACAAGTAGTGTGGTTTATCGTCTTCTCGTGATAAGCTATCCTTAAGGACTCGTAGACTGGCCTCAGCTTTCTCATTTTGCCCTGTTAGCTGAATTCTTGTCCTATGCAAGAGTAATTTTTATAGTATCTTTCCTGAATTCCTCAGCTTTAGTTTATTAAAATATTCTATGACAGGTTTTATAAAGCCTACTACTATTTTAAGTTTTAACCACTATTTACGATCAGATGACGTGCCAACTTTGCAAATATTTTGTTTTGTTCAAAATTTGTAGTTAAGTTAATTTTACGTCGAGTGAGTAATCGTTCCAATCAGTTTTTTTCTTCTCACTTTGTTACTTATATTAAAGAGATTTTCCAAATTTACTTCTAGGAGAGTAAATTTTACCCAACATCAAATTTGAGTCGTCAAAAATGCCGAAACATACAAAAGAAGAACAGTCATAGTTATAACATCGTTAGCAGTGTTAATCGTGATCCCCGGCTTTCGGCCGTAATGTGCCTTGCCGAGCAGAGGCCTATTGCACTAGGAAGGCCAGGAAGTGTACTAAAGTCTGACCAAAAATTCTTGGAACCGAACTGTGAGCGCTTGTCCTGAGTTAACCTTTAAAGTTAGTCTATATAAAGCATATATTTCTAGAAATCTCATGAGGAGGAGAATCCGGTAAAACCATCAAATCTGGTCTATATCCGGTTACCTGATGCCAAATCGATAAAAACGCTTCAGATTAATTCATACTCTAGCATATTGGTCCTTGGCCCAAGACATCTCCGAAAATCCGGTCACATCCGGTCTATGTCTGGTAACCGGATGTCTAGGTCACAAAAACTGTACAGCAAGATGGGTAGGTCGTACAGTTTCGCTGATTGAATTTTTAGATTCAGCGGGTCGAAATTAGTCTATATACGAAGTTTCGTCCAATTTGGACCAAAATTGCGTGATTTATGGTCGTATCCAGGTGTGAAAAACCGAAAAAAATCGGTTTTTCCGGTCTGGTGCTCGGAATCGCGGATAAAAAATGTGATTTTTTTGGCACAATGAATATTTGGGAGGCTACTTTCATTTTACCGGTGTCAAAGTAATCGAATATCCGGTCGATTTCCGGTTCTGAGCTTTGAAATTTGAGATTTCATGGGCTATTATCTCAGTCTCCGGTTGGTCCGGTAGTCAAATTATTTGATTAAAATGACTTTTTGTCTATCCTTAACAAGCATCAACCTCAAATTACCTCAGATCTGCTGTAATTTCAGAATGATAGCGTTTTAAATACGTGCTGATTTTGCTTGTTTTGTATAATTGTTAAACCGGATATGCGATTTGATCCCATACGCTTAACTTTGTCGCACGCAATATAACTTATTTTTGAACCATTTTTAAAAAGCTATAATTCAAGAATTACAGCAGATATAAACTAATTTGAGGTTGATTCTTGTTAGGGATAGACAAAATGTCGTTTAAATTAATTAGTTTGACTTCCGGACCAACCGGATACTGAGATAATAGCCCATGAAATCTCAAATTTCAAAGCTCAGAACCGGAAATCGACCGGATATTTGATTACTTTGACACCGTTAAAATGAAAGTAGCCTCCTAGAATACTTCATTGTGCCAAAAACTAACATTTTTATCCGCGATTCCGAGCACCAGACCGGAAAAACCGATTTTTCCGTTTTTTTTTCGCACCGGATACGACCATAAATCACGCACTTTTGGTCCAAAGTGGACAAGAAACTTGTATATGAAGGCTAATTTCGACCCGCTGAATCCTAAAAATTCAATCGAAAACTGTACGA
>JASAND010008646.1:0-45799 GCA_030248195.1 Trissonchulus latispiculum
ATTGTACTTCGTTCAGTTACGTATTGCTAATAGAAACAGTGAACACAAAGAGCGACACAGCATGACACCACTTCAGGACCTATCCCATTAGCGGGGGAATAAGGACGAAGGAATACACCACGGACGCCGGGTCCACAGTAAATCTTTCCAGTATGATGGCACATCTTGATCTCCGGTGGCAGACAGGCAGATTCATACAGGGGACCGCCTTCTGTACCTCAGTCGGGAGCCACTCTGCCTCGGGACCAAGGAAATGAGGAAACCGATGGATCCGAGGACGGGGAACCGCTTGAAGATCAGCAGATTCAGAAGAATCAGAGGGCAATTGGATCTCAAGCTCGCCCAGAGCACGATCCGGGGGGAGGAGGATCGGTTATAGCAGATTTCGCTGGAGAAATGACGGACGATCCGAAATTTAAACGCGCTCAACCATGGTACTGTAACGAAACGGAAGGAAAGTGGAGAAAGGATAACTCTCGGAGTGCTCGGACGAGATAGTTCTTAGCGACTATGACACTCTTGATGGTGGGTTAACTAATGCTCTAAAAGGATCTTGTGGAATTGAAGGGATAAGAATCGTAACTAAGGAGATTTGGGGAGGTCGTGGAAGGAACTTAGTACCTTACAACACAGTGGGATGATGAACAGGACATTCACGGGACGCGCGCGCATGCGAAAATCAAGAGTATCATGCGGCATAACTGCATGCGAGCACACCGGGTATACGGGCAAGCAACAACAAAGCTTCATCACACAACAATTGCATTCCATTAGTGTAATACCACCCATCAATTTCATGCAAAATGACAACATACGGAGACCGACAATACAACGTTCGGACAACGGTACATCCCACCACCAGAAGAGGGGACAAGCTGGCACCAACCTCAGTTTTAGAGGATCGGAGGAAAACCGGACATCATTATCCAACAGGAAATAAGGTAATAGGGACACCAAAATAACTCAACGTAGTACGCCACCAGCACTCAACGCAAAGAAATGTGCAAAACTTGTGACAAAACGGTTTTTGCAAATGAATTAAACAGTTAATTGAAAAAAGATGAGACATACCAAGGTCAATGTAAACGTGCCACTGTTCCAATTAACCATTTCAAACCATCAGGCAATGCGTTTGGTTCTCGATAAGGCCCTTGTATGTCAGCGGTGCAATTAATTTCCAGGGATTCCACCTTCAACATCATCACCCTCAATTTTATCAACCGACAAGGAAATATCAATGATCAACTTTGGATCTATGCTTCTCTACCACTTTCTACAGTGCAAGCATAATTTCAATCTTAACTGTTTGTTTCTTTCCCCCTTTTCTACTTTTTACCCTGTGCACGAGTCATCATATAGGCCACAATTTACCAACATCATAATTCGACACTCGAATCTTCAAAACCACAGTGAGAATGCTCAATCGTTAAGTTACCCGTCCTTTCCAGATCATATCGAACAACACACAGTGCAGTGAGGATTAGTAACATACATCTTACGGACTAGCTAACACAAACAAACAAACATATGATTAGTCATATCCATTCAGCTACCTAAGTCATTGCATTCCAATCACATTCACATAGACACGCAAAATCATTTCAACTATATCTTTTTACATTTATGTGTAGTAGCAATAAGAAAAATGGAAAATGATTTTTGCAGTATTTTTGTGAGTTTTCGATATTATATAACTTTTTTTTTGGTATTTTTTTGTCAACGAAATTACTTTTCTAGTACATTTTGCTGTTTTTGTCAAATAAAATTCTCTGTACAAAGATACAACTACACCGTGTAGTATCAAACTTGCATTTTTTTTTGGATATTTTTCACTATAAAATTTACAACATCTTTATCAAAGCTTAAAGTTTCAAAGAAACCTTCGCTTTTGAGTGCAACTTTATTCCAGATCTGAATCTCAATTTCCACTGCAATTCTTAACATAGCCGTACAAAGTTTGCGGACCATAACCTCTGCGGACTTAGCCGATACCATCGGGAGTTGTTAAATCCGAGGCACTGTACCCAACCTAGAACGAATCGGCATCAACTTATTACAGCTCTTCCTCTAGTACTGATCGTATGTACCGAGGCAATTGCCCATCGTGGAGCAACTTTAACATAATCCTGGTTCTAGATCAACGGCCTTGATGGTTTTCCTGCAACCTCTTATTTCTGAAACAATTCTAAAATCGCAGTTTGAGTAATTTGGTCCAGCGGAAGTTTAGACAATTTACAGACTTTACAATTTAATGTGCAGAACACAGTGTTAAAGCTATACAGCTTTAGGACAGGGTGTCAGCAAATAATTTCAGAAACGAAATGTAATTTTACAAATTTACAGTAGATGCTATTTTACAAATCACAGTGCGGTTTAGCGTCCAAGTGGTCACTCAGACGAGCGCAGATCCTTAATGGGATCTGAAGCCGATCGCATTAAGCGCTATGAACGACAAAAGAGGTTTGAAACGGCGGTGAGGGGCTCGAAAACGACAGGCTACTCGCCAGCCGTTTCATTGTGTCTGCGTGGGGATGGTCTTGTCGGGTGCTTCATGTGGGGAGGATTGCTGTGAAGATCCGCTAGCCAACTCAAGAGTGCTAATTTTGGGTACCTTGCTGGTAGGCCATTTACCATGGGTGGGTTCCCGCACAGACAATCACTACCATGAAATGGTCACTATTGATGTTATAGAGATAAAGGATGCAGTGTTCATACTCCCTGTTCTTTTTCCTAGAAGAGTTTCAGGTGTGAAAAGTTGCGTGGCCCACTCCTTCCCAAATTTAGAGTAGGACATTATCGGGGTGTGCAGCCAAGGCTGCAGACAAAAATAACTCATCATCTGTAGCGAATTCGGCAGCTTTCTGCAATCGTTTCTTGGTCTCCTTCATTTCAGGAAACATATTCCTAAACCGTTTCTAGAGCTCCTATGTCCCTGAGGAAACTCGTACAGTCCCTGTCGAATGTCGGTCCAGCCGAGTCTTCTAGACCTGTCGGGAGTGCAAGCGAGTGTACTGTAATAACAATTTCCATCCCCTAACACATCTAAAACTTCGTAGGGTTCGTGAGAGAGGCGGCATATGCTGTGATCAGTACAGGTAAGAAATGGTAAGCGAGAACCGAAAACCTCGGAGAACGGCCATTCTTCTCTGGCCATTTTTTCGTCGATGGAGTTGAAGAATTTGCGCCGATTGCAAATAGCGAGGGTCCTATTGTCGCTAATCCGACAGGTATTGCGGTGCGTCACTAGCCTCACTTGTAGAGTGATCACTTTGACCTTAAGCAGCGGCCTCTTTCCTTTCTGCGAGCGGGGAAAGCGGAACTTTTCTCGGAACTTGCGGCCACCTTCTGGCGCTCTTCCGACGAAGGTGCTCGTTGTTGAGCACTTTTTCGCCGCTAGAGGCACGCGTCAGGGGTGCAGGGCGATTTTCTCTGCTCCTTTGGAGGGTCAACGATTTTCTTGGTAGCTTTTTGGGTTTTCCTTTGTGTGGGAGGGGGAGGTGCTTCTTTAGCTGTCGTAGAGTTCCTTGGAACCGTCGGTTCCGTGGTTCAGAATCGGATTCAGGGTTCTGATCATGTTCGTGGACAGGTACTGTGATCACACGAGGTTCGACACATGGGAGCATGTTGTTGAACTGAATGTTGACACGCTTTGCGTGACTGATTTCCTGCAGGGTAGACAGTTGTTACGCATCCAGCGATTTTCTCTATTCGGTAAGGACCGGTTCTCTTGTCGAGCAGCTTAACGTAAACCTGATCACGTTTAGCGACATTAGATGCCTTGATCAGAACTAAATCTCCCACCTGGTAATTTGGTTCTCCATCTCTCTATTAGATTGCTCATCCTGTACCCTCCCGGGCGTGCGGCAGCCTTCTTCGCGGGCCAGTGACCAGGCTAAGCTGTTTAGCATCAGTAGCTTCCCGAACGTGGTCAAAACCAGAATTGCTTACGATCAGTGAGTATGGACACGTTAGTAGCGCTGTGAAAAAAGACAGGAATCCCAAGCGTGCAGTAGGTAGTGTGATGTCTCCCCGGTGGTGGCGTTTATGAGAAATATTGTAGGCGCATCCCGGTAAAAACGTGACCATATTGTCCCAATCGAAGTGATTTTCAGAAACCGTGGCCATAAACATCTAGCCGCGTTGCCCATGTAGCAACGTTCGATTTGTCCGTTGTGGGTAGCTGGATGGTATTTGGTGGCTTCAAGTTTGCGTGTTTGAACGAGTACACAGATTTCCTCATTCAAAAAATTGCGACAAAATCTTTACCCTGATCCGAAATTAAAGTTTTGGGTGATCCGTATTGCAAAAAATTATAAACTCAAGAAAAGTTTGGGGCCACTTTACAAGCAGTTTTATTCTTAATGGGTACGGCAATAACATGACTTTTCAAAGAATGCGTCAATAAAGTCTTATGACATGTTTCATTCCGCTTCGGGAGGCTTTTGGAAATATCCATCAAGTCACGCAGGTTCGGAAAGGTTCAAAAAGCCAGCGGAGGGTGTCGCAATAAGGCTCGAGGATTTCGATGAGGCCCCTTTTTCGCCTCTGACACATAGGACAAGATTGAATCCAATTTTTAATATCGGTGCGCATTCCAGGCCACCAAAAAATGTTCGGCTAGTCTGTCAAAAGTCTTATTCTGCCCGCCAGTGCAGCGTATGGGCTGGTCATGACGGGGCGGCTAGGGCCTCCTCTTTGCGGACTTGCGGACCGGGCTGGACCTCAAGCGTGGTGTTGCGCATGCGTTCCAGATGCACTAAGACGCCTTCTCGCGAATCGCATTGCTCGGCACAGAGCAGCTATTCGTACAGCCCTTGAAATTACTCGGCAAGCGGTGAGTCTGCTGTAAGGCAGCGACTCCCGAGGACCAAGTCATCTTGTTACGACTCTTGCAGTTTGCTCCACGACTTAGGGTTCGCACTTACATTAGAGTTGTCGCGGACAGCGACCTCGAAGACATCCCGGGCAAGTTAGCTCTAAGTCTACCTTCCGTTTTCGTCGGCCGGTTTTCGGGACGATCCGGAATTCGGCGCGGAGTGGGTTCGCTCTCCTCAGTTGACTCACGGTTCGTTGCTGCCTTTTGGTGAGGAGGCGGATCAGATTCCACCTCGAGGTAGTCTGATGAGACTCTCGCTCACTGTCTGACTCCAGCGGCTCCGGCCCGGGAGGGCAGCTGTGGTTGTTTCTTGGGGAGTCGGCTCACTACGTTCAGACTCATCGGATTCAGAGTCTTGTGAAATTTTAGAAACTTTTGACCTCAATGCTGAAGTGCTTTGCGGGGCTTCGGTCTCGCGAAATTGTCGGTGCAATTTCCTCGCGTGTAGGCATAAGGTCCCGTTTGACCACCACCGAGTTTATATGCGCCACGAACTCTTCACTTTCCTCCTGGTGTAAAGGTACACCAGTTGCTCTCCGCTATCGACTTTGTTCCCCTGAAATCCACGTGCTATGTCGGCGAAAAGCGGGTTGCGGGATAATCCCGTCAGCGTTTCTCAGTTGGGGGTTATTTCGGTGCTTTATTTCGAAATCACTACTCGGAAAAAGTCATTTGCCAACGGGCAAGTTGCAAATTTCGCGGCGGGTGCTTCATCAGACGTCTTTAAGGCCGAGTGATCAGTAAGGTGCGTGAACGGAGGGCCCCCCATACAAGTAGTGTCTGAAGTGTTCAATACCGAACTTCATGGCTAAGCATCTTTGTCATGTGTCGGAAAGTAATTTCGTTCGTATTTCTGCCAGGAGCGGGCAGCGTAGGCGACAGGATGGTATTTCCCATCATCCTGTTCTGTGATATTACCGTGCGGTCATCCCTCCGACTAGAAGCGAACCTCGTGCTCGTTGTGTGTCCGGTGACTGAAAGGGAAGGGTGACCTGAGTACCTTCAGGGGTTGGCCAGGTGATAGTGTGCTGCCCTAGATCCAGAGAAATTTCTCCTGGAAAGGTGATCATATAGTCGATCCCATTAATACATTCAACAGTTAAGTTATCAACCACTGAAAACTGCCATTTCCTATTCGGCATCTGCCGCTCAGCTCCTTGAAAGAAAACTGGGGCTGTAACTAGACCGGTAACCGTGCAGCGTTCTCCATTGGCTGTCCGTATATACTGGGAAGGATCAGCAGCCTCCAGGCGGAGTCCTAATTGCCTAACTAATCCCGGGGACATGGCTGAAACCAATGTTCCCGTGTCGAAAAGTGCCTGAACCCCCGGTTGTCCTAAAATCACAAGGCTAATTAAGAGGAGGTACCGTGCGAACCATCAAAACTGAGTGCGCGTTAACGGGTCTACGGAAATTGCGGGAAGAGGTCCGTGCAGAAGCGCTACCACCTTGTGGATCCGTTTCCACCACTTGGGGTCCCTTTCCTTTTCCTGGTCTTTTAAACGGGCTCGTGGCGGCGTCGGAATGCTCGGTACTCGTCCTACCCTTAGTGCGATCCTCTTCCGAGTCGGTGTTTTCTTTAGTATCCTGCCGGGAGAACCTAACTATCCGACAGTCGTTACTCCTACGATTCCCTATATGTAAGTCTATCAGGAGGGGGAGGTACGACTATCCTGACTGTCATCAGTTAGCAGCTGGGCACTCGCCTCCAGTTCCGCGCAATAATCGGACATGGATGAGGCAACTGAGGCGTCCGTGCTAAGGGGCGATATCCCGGAGTCGCCTGACAACGGTTGGCCGCTGCCTTCCGGACCCTATCTAACGATTCATTAACTGGCGGGGCTTTTGCGCGGAGGGGGTATGGTTTCCTCCTCTGAGAAACAGATCCTAACTCAACTGTAGGCTCGTCGTCGTCGCTGAATACCAACTCGTTGACCCGACGTACATCCACGGGAGCCGAAATCTTAGGCCGTATAGGCGGAGGACTTTGTCTAGGTCGCCTGCGCACCCCATCGCGGAACTTCCGTCCACAAGGAGTGACCCACCAGACAATTATGCAACCAATCAAGATTATTATGATTACTATAGTTAGGCCGTGGTTTAGTTGTAAAGGAATTAGAGGGAGGTGAACATATTTTCGCATCTGATTATGTATCAAATTGCGTGCCTGCTCGTTTTCGATATTCCGCAGTAGAAAGTTCTGTAAAGTGCAACGGAATTTGGCCCGACGGCGCCGGGACTACGATTTCGCGCAGTTCAGCGGTTGTCACAGTAGTTCGAGCGACTCCCAGTGTGCTGGTCAAAATTGTATTTCCGATGATCAGATGGAGATATTGCCCATGCTCGAACCACAGGGTGCCGGTGCCTGGCACAGCGACTCGTTCGCCCTCGGCTACATGGTTAAGAGCCGGAGAGCGCGCGACAATAACTTCAGTATAGTTCGTACGGATCAATATTCCAGCGGGGGTTGTGCGATAAACTGTCGAATTGTCTAGAGCTTTGACTTGGACATATTCTGAGCAAACTAGTATAGGGCCCTCCCTCCTTTTTAGGGCCTCTTCGGAAAATAAAATCAAAATTTACAGACACTTTGCCTTCAAACTAGTTACAATGGCGTTCGGTGGGCAAAACCAAAGGCGGGGAGCGGTCTTACATTCAGAGACATCTATCTCCCTCACCTCTCCCGTGTCCAACCGCTGGGCATAGTCAGGCATGGGAGCTAGAGCAGTGATACCCCGTTCCCTAGAATTGTACCCAACATTATGAACCGCGTACAATGGACGTACTTCCTGTTCTATGGGGACAGGCACCTCTAACATGAAACCGAATCGCAGAGTTTCGAAGTCGATTTTGATGGGGTATACTTTCCCGAATTGATATACGAGACTGGACTCCTGTGACAATAGCGAATTCCTAAGAGGGGGATGATTTCGTACAATTTCTTTCAAGGTCTGCAAGTTTACCAAACTAGGTATAATTTCCGAACGTAGTCCTGCATGCATTACTGAATTTAGACCGTCCCTCAGGGACGAGGTAAAAAATGTGGGCGAAGCAGCTGCATGTAAATTTGTCTCATTTACGAGAAGTTGGAACATCTGGCTCGAATTATTAAGGTGGTTAGATCCTGTACAGTGTGATGCAGGAATGCATAGATTTCTTCGTTTGCGTGCACAATTTTCTTGACAGAGTCAGTAATTTTGAGCTGTTCCTCTCGTAAAGTATGAAAACCCTGCTCAACAGCTTGCACTTTGCCATCCAACTTTCCCATATGGTAGGTATTAGCTAAACTATTGGCAATTCCCCCTATACCCAGGGCTCCGGCCAACAGAAATTCAATTGTGGGGGGAAAAAAAAAAAAAAAAAAAAAAAAAAAAAAAAAAAAAAAAAAAACAAAAATAGAAAAAAAAAAAAAAAAAAAAAAAAAAAAAAAAAAAAAAAAAAAAAAGCGTTTAGGACGTTGGTGCGGGTTTTCCGTCATAGCATAGCATGAGCACACACCTAGGGTTGATCTGCAGAGACTTGCCAGTAATTTAGAATAGAAATGAGTATTCAAAACGCAGTGAATACAATTTTCGATACTCGGCTTTAATTTGTATAATTTCCTTATCTAGAAAGTCATGTTGCGGGCAACTTTGGTTAACCATGCGGTCGCAATACTGATCGGCTTTGGTCTTTCCCGTAGTGAGGTCAATGCAATCCTCCTCGTTTGCCCACTCAGGCGGTTTCCAATGTGGGGTTATGGGGGGTACGGCCAGCTGGACGATCAACGCGAGATACTCTGTTTTTTGTGATATAACCCCGATTCCAGCTGGACTCAGACCTGCGGCCCCCCCCAACGCGGCAGAACTACAGTTCCAGTTTTGGCGATTTCATCGGCTAAAAGAGAAAGTGCGAAGAAGAAGAATCGGAAACGGTTTGTGCCTCTGCCGAGGCAACTGGCGCGGTCATTAAAAACCAGAAAAGTGGCACTGCAATTTTTCGCAAAACCCCCAACGCCACATACACAGACAAAAACGGCATGCATAGCATAGAGAGAACAGTCCCTAGCTCCACTGGAGGGAGTCTCACACTCGTCTCAGTCACACTCTCAATCAATTCATCGGTCCTGATTTCACATTGGGTGCCGGTGGTCACGTTTTCAGTTCTTGAACCTTCAACATTCACTAATTTTCTCATGACCACGGTCTATCAAATTTCTTGCTCGAATTTGGTTGGAGGTCACCGGAATAAATAATGCCTCCTCTGCGGAGGTCATAGAACTGAGACTCAGAGAGCGAGCTGGTGAAACATGTCTGATTTGGCTCCGGTTTCCGGAGCAAGTACACGTTAAGGGTTGCCGAACATTAATACCTTGTGTTCAAAATGTGGCGAAACGAGACAGCGCCGAGCATGCATCATACAGTCCCGGGAAACATTTTTAACTGATCTAGCTGTATACTGTTCGGACGAGTCAGAGCCCGACCGATTCTGTCGACGATAGTCTGGGGACCTCCGGGATGGGTCAGAATAACGTCCACCACCCCCGAGTCCGAGCTACCGGACCACCGTCTCTTCCTATCATACTCATGGTCATGTCCGTGCGTCTTGGAATATGATACCGCGAATTTCGGTCCATATTCCCTTTTCATTTCGGCGGGCATGTTTTCCCTAGGATCTCGCCGATCCCAATTCTGGCGACGATCATAACGATCATCATGACGGGGAGGGTAGTCATTAGAATTTTGCCTCACGGCGATCGGAATAATTACTGCCCGTCTTTCTCTCCAATTGGAGTCAGAATTTCGGTTACGTTCATCACGAGAGTAATTTCCCACATTCCTAGAATCTCGGTTGCGAAAATCTCGAGAATAATTTCCGGTATTTTGCGAACTTCTGAACTTTCCGGAGTTTCCTGGCTGATTTCGGTCAGAATTTTTGATTTCCTCCTTTATACGCTCCTTCGCTGGCGGACATGTCCCGACGGACTTTATTCCCGACGGAGACGTCCAGGTTTGTTACCCAGTTGAAAAAAGTTGTGCCGGGAGGCAATTCGCGACCCCGGTCTGTTCGGCTAGCACCCCCAGTTTCTTGTAGTTTCAGCTTCT
Source organism: Trissonchulus latispiculum (assembly GCA_030248195.1). Lineage (NCBI taxonomy): Eukaryota > Metazoa > Nematoda > Enoplea > Enoplida > Ironidae > Trissonchulus > Trissonchulus latispiculum. Next base: position 9,961 of record JASAND010008646.1, read on the forward strand.
AACTTCTCGAAACGAATTTTCAGATCTTTCTTGCCCTTTCAACTGGCTACCCTGGCCGCAGGAGCACTCTTTTCACTCATAAAAACTGGGTTCTAAAAAAAGGAGGGATGAGCCCTCTCCTGGGTTCTTTCCTCCCTCTGCCTGTAAGGCTTTTTCAACTCTGCTCGTTCCAAAGTTTTGCACCCGGGAGGACCCTAAACTTTCAAATCGTTTCTCAACCAAAACAAAAACAATCGAAGTTTCAGGAGTTCTAAATGGTTTTCAGTGAACTCCCCACCCTCTTCCTCAGAAGCTAGCAATGGGCATACCGATTTAAACGCATTAAATAGTCAGTAACGGTTTCTCCTTTTTCCTGTTTAACTTGAAACATCAATGACGACGCATATGAAGGGCGGTAGTGGGGAGGAGTCATCCTCACCTTTTTGGCAGCTTTTACCAGTTCATCCCAGGTCCCTCTGCTAGCTTTTTGGGACAGATCGGAAAAGTTCTAGGGCCCTCCACACGCAAAGACCTAGAAAAGGTAAGGATGGTCTGCCCCTCATCGAAGCTCATCACCTGACAGAATCGTTCATAATGCCCACCTGGGGGTGCGATAAGCAGGGACGGAACTGTATGCTGCGGCGACGCCCTGTGCTCGAATCGCAGAATGAGAACCGGTTAAAGTTTTAATTCAGTAGCGCTTGGTTTTGGCCGCTTTCTTTTGGTACTTTTAACGCTCTCTCGATCAGAATCAGTGTTTTCAGAACTTCGATGTTCCTCTGGATCGAACATTATGTTAGTATTTGACTTTGGTCAAACGGTTCAAAGTTTCGTAAACTGTATCACTTCAAAATGTTAATCATCAAAAGTACAAATCCAAAAGTTTGCAACTTTGGGTCCTAGTTCACTCACACATTCCTATCGTAACTAGCCTAGGTACTTCCACTGAAACACGCTCCAATCCTTTGGCAAAAAGCTCGCTTGCCGTTAGCCGGCTCAACGAGAGTTAATTAACTGATGATAATAATGTAAGTTATTGCCGGATTTCTTTGTAAACCGAAGTCAAATCAAAGTGATGTTTGAGGTTCTTTTCCAGAAAATTGGACAGACACTGTTAAACATTAGAAACAGAAAAGTTTACTAATCGTTCAAAATGATTACAGTAAGTTAACTTCGTCCTAATTAATTTTCCTCTCGAGCGAGCTCCACGTGGCAAGAAAAATTAGTTGGGCTAATAGACTCTTAGGAGCTGAGAAGTCCTTCGAAGACTTAATTCATGAACTTCATCCAACTCAGCCTTTCTGTTGCACGGGGTTTGAAGTCGGGCAAAGTCGATCTTTTCAAACGCCGGTTAGAGCACTGGTAGAGAATGACAGATTTCTCCTTAAGGTGCTGGTATCCTTTTGCGCAGTGCTTTTGTGGTGGTTTTCGAAACACTATAACTTTCGCAATTTTGGGAGTTGGAAAGACCTTTATACATCTAGTTTCAAAAACTTATTATCTGCACATTAACATGAGCTTACGAAACTAGCGAAATTGGCAAAAAATAGCAAAAAATTTGACAGCTGCTGACACCTGACAGACTGAATATAGACCAAAAATTTTTTTGAGCCATCGGTTTCCAAGAAAACTGTAGGATCGGCCAAAATTTCTTCTTGCGCCATGATATGGAGACATGTGACAGGGACATTTTTGGATTTGGCTCAACAAGTCTCTCAGTACTCCAGAAAATCCGGCAAATGCGCGTTGACACGAAATTTCGCAACTTTCTATTCAGTTTTTCTCACAACTGGAGATGTTTTAGCTCAAACCAAGAAAAATGTCCCTCCGCAATAGGGCGAATTTTCATTCAGCCAAAAATCACGCGATTCTATTGGGTAGTTTTTGAAAATCAATGTTCAAAACAAAATAATCCCAATTTTGCCAAAATGGTTTTTCGGCGAATTCCTCTAAGCCAAAACAACGAACTAAATTGTTATTGATAAAATGCGCAATTGCGGTGTATATTCGGCCAAATAAGCCGAAATTGTTTGTAAGATTTGGCAGTAATTTAGAAAAAACTGATTTCTTTAAAAATGGCCATTTTTTTGACCAAAAATCGTTTTTGGCTTCTACTGCCTTACCACAAGAGGTAGCGCAAAAGTTGTAAAAGCAAAAATGTTCTTTGGGTGCCTCTTTCCAGCCATACCAACCGTCACATTTTCTCAGCTATATTGAGAGAATAAGCTGAACAAAACCAAAGATTTCTTATCTTTGCACCTAAAAATCCGGGACTGGTCCCAGAATGTTAAAGAGCACGAAAATAATGTATTTGGTAAATTCCATCCACTTTATAAAGATTTAAGCTTGTAGGGCAGAATTTACACAAAGCATTCAACACCTTAAGCGCTACCTGATAGTAAACCGATCACTCATTAAACTTTGAGATCAGTTTTCTATTGTCCCTACCTAGTCAGAGCTTCCGTATCCTAAGCTGTGGTCTCTGAACATAAATGCAAGTCCCGAAAGTAATAAGACAAGACAATGTTCGTAAATATAGGTGTGGTTATTACACTGAAGGTTAAGCACGGGACAGGTCTTTAAGATTATACAACAGGTGGATAACACAAGATCAGGCTGGGTTATACAATATTAGTCAAAACAAGTAATTTTGCAGCTAAACATTAAGTTCACTCAACACTCTCACTTCTAACAATTAGCGGGACCGACAGACAGTGATTGGAATAAGACCTGAATCGCTTACTACTGGATCATGACTTACAAACTCCGTTGACAAAGTGAAATCCTCAAAGGTGCAGAAAAATGGACCCAGCAGAATATGCACAAAATAGGACTGGTGAGAGTAGGGGAGACAAACGACTGACTAAAAACTTCCAGGTAAACTTCACAATCAACCGACGGGCACAACAGGCCTACTCGAACGGATCAGCACAGACTTCGCACGACGTAACAGCCAGAAGAAACAGAGAATAGGTCTCTAAAAGCCGACCTTTCTTCACAAAGTCAACCCCAAACTGAGTCTTTGATTGATGCCCAACCCCGTCACAGTCCCATTCACATTGCAATTCTCCTTTTCGATTATTTTTAAATTTCTTTAAGTTTTTGCGTGTCTATTGAAAAGAGTCCATACGTTTATTAGGGCATGCGTTTACTCGAGGCTCATGGGGTTCCAAATCTTCGTTTAAAGCCGATTAACCCCAACCCTCGAATTTGACCCATAAATCGGAAAACAACCCAAATTAACAGAATCGCTCCTTCACAAGCTCCTGCAATTAATATCTGGAGATTTTTCACAGACATTTTCTACCATTTCAACTATACAAGATTCTGACAGAAAAACAGAAAACATTGCCTATTTGAACATCAATTAGGGACGGTTAAATTACATTGAAAATCAGTTACTGCACAATATTAGTTAAACAAAAGTTGGTGTCGGTTAGTGCACGAATATTACTAAACTCAGTCAAAGGATTACATTCAAATGCAAACACAGATGCAAACACAGATTCACAGAGTCAAGAGTTTGAGACACAGAGTTAACACAAAAATTATCATCATGCCGTGTTCAACACAAAACTCCGGCTTGTTTTTAGTTGTTTTAGCCCAAAACCAACTTTTTAAATGAAGCCAAAAATCTTCCTATTGATAAATGCAAATACTGGCTTTATAACTTAACCTAAGACAAAACTATGTGCAAAAACACAATCCTAGGAATAATTCTGAGCAATCTGATACAAATTTTTGTTTTTATGCATTTTATTTTTTAGTAAAAGTCGTTGTTTCTGTTTAAATATAAAATTACATTTTTTGTTATTGTTATAGTATAATTTGCAACCCAAATTCACTTTTATATAAAGTACTGGCATTTTAACAAATTTTTCGAACATGACAGATTTTTGATTTTGATATGTATTTTTATATACAAGCCGACTACATATAAAAAATTTTCGTAGCATAAAATTGTCGGAAACAGGTGTTATTGCATTCAAAGTTTGGTTTCTAATGCAAATCATAGGAACTTTGAAATGACGCACTTTAGGACACGTCCGACGCACTTTAGGGAATGAACTTCTCACAGCGAAAAACTGCATTTTTTAGATAAAAATGGCTATATAACTTACGATTGACTTTACTAATACCGTCAAATTTTACAGAAATGTAGAAGCAGAGGTACTTGAGACTTCTGTAAAGTTTTATGTTATGAAATTTCGCCATACAAAAGTTACAGATTTTCAAAGGTGACAACTCTCATTTTTGCGTAGACAAAGGTGACGCAGATTGGGCACATCTACTATATTGTTGTAATCTAGGATTCTAACTTAGTAGTCAACGAAGTGAACCCATAGACAACAACGTTTTAACTCGTAGGCCAAACTTCACACCATTTGAGTTGGTACAAACTTTTGGTACAGGACTTCGTGCGGTCAGCGGCTATGTCGTTGCATTAATGCCAGCAGACTAAGGATGCGTATTTTGACTGGATACAGAGGCAGACATGGTGGGCGAAAAGGTCCTTCTTCTTGTGGCTGCCTCTGTGACTCAGGAAAATACACTTTATATGATTAGGGATTCTGAATAAATGTTTCTTTTTCAAGTGCGATTGTATATTTGCTCTGCCTGCTTTTGCACTTTTACTTTCAATGGTTGCCTCTACGAATTTCTTTGGGGGAAATTTGTTTAGGGGGGAGCGGACTTGGATCAGGGGTGAAGTTTGTTGGGCGAGGGGGGTTTATCTAAATTTAGTTTGGGAGGAATTTGTTGGGGGAGGGTTTGTTTAAATTTGTTGGAGAGAGAATTTTTTTGAACGGGGCTGAAGTTGTTGGGGGAATTTGGGACGGAATTGTTGGAGAATTTGTTGGGGGGAAATATGTTGGGGGGAGGAAATTGACAAATACACAAAATTATACATGCATACATACATATACATATATATATATATATACATATACATATACATACATATACATACAGAAATACACAAATAAGCCAAGCCAAGTTTTTAGGTTGTACTAGGCTGTTTTTGACCCCCCTTGTACAGACGCAGATGAACATAGAACAACTTAAGCCCAGTTACTTAATATAAGCCTAGCAATACACAAATAAGCCAAGCCAAGTGTCTTGGTTGTATTAGGCTGTTTTTGACCCCCCCTTGTACACACGCACATGAACATAACACAACTTAAGCCAAGTTGTTTAATATAAGCCAAGCTATAGAAAAATAAGCCAAGCCAAGTTTCTTGGTTGTACTAGGCTGGTTTTGACCCCCCCCCCCTTGTACACACGCACATGAACATAACACAACTTAAGCCAAGTTGTTTAATATAAGCCAAGCTATAGAAAAATAAGCCAAGCCAAGTTTCTTGGTTGTACTAGGCTGTTTTTGACCCCCCCTTGTACACACGCAGACAAACATAACACAACTTAAGCCAAGTTGTTTAATATAAGCCAAGCTATAGAAAAATAAGCCAAACCAAGTTTCTTGGTTGTACTAGGCTGTTTTTGGCCCCCCCCCCCCCTTGTACACACGCAGATAAACATAACACAACTTAAGCCAAGTTGTTTATTATAAACCAAGCTATACAAAAATAAGCCAAGTCATGTTTCTTGGTTGTACTAGGGCATATCTAACTTGGTTTAACACACAAAAATTGGTCTATTTTCCTGTCTTCGATTACGACAATCAGCGCTTGGTCTATAAATTTATATCATTGCCTTAACCTCCATACCGCTAGGTCTACGAAAACTCAACCTACGTTCCTTTTCACTTACTTAAGCCAACATGGCTTAACCTATAATAAAACACTATCTTTTTAGCCTATTCTCACAGGCATGAAACATTTACCCAGGGCAACCTGTCTTGTTCTTTCCAACACAAGTTTCTCCACGCATACCTGTAGATACTAGGTTGGCTGAAAGCTATAGTGCCCGCCCACGTGGAAGTTAAATGGTATAAAAGAACTGGCTGCAGAAAAGGGTCGGAGGGGAGGCCAAGTCTCAGATAGGAAAGAACAGAAATGTCCGCGGCTGTTAGGAGCAACCATTGAAAGTTTAAAAGTGCAAAAGCAGGCAGAGCAAATTATACAATTCGCACTTGAAAAAGAAACATTTATTCAGAATTCTCAATCATATTAAAGTGTATTTTCCCGAAGTCACAGAGGCAGCCACAAGAAGAAGGACCTTTTTCGCCCACCATGTCTGCCTCTGTATCCAGTCAAAATACAGCATCCTTAGTCTGCTGGCATTAATGCAACGACATAGCCGCTGACCAGCACGAAGTCCTGTACCAAAAGTTTGTACCAACTCAAGATGGTGTGAAGTTTGAGCCTACGAGTTAGTAAAACGTTGTTGTCTATGTCTACTTCGTTGACTACTAAGTTAGAATCCTAGATTACAGGCGAAATATAGTAGATGCGCCCAATCTGCGTCACCTTTTGTCTACGCAAAATGAGTTGTCACTTTGAAAATCTGTAACTTTTGTATGGCGAAATTTCATAACATAAAACTTTACAGAAGTCTCAAGTACCTCTGCTTCTACATTTCTGTAAAATTTGACGGTATTAGGTAAAGTCAATCGTAAGTTATATAGCCATTTTTATGCTAAAAAATGCAGTTTTTCGCTGTGAGAAGTTCATTCCCTAAAGTGCGTCGGACGTGTCCTAAAGTGCGTCATTTCAAAGTTCCTATGATTTGCATTAGAAAACCAAACTTTGAGATGCAATAACACCTGTTTCCGACAATTTTATGCTACGAAAATTTTTTATATGGTAGTCGGCTTGTATATAAAGAATACATATCAAAATCAAAAAAGTCTGTCATGTTCGAAAAATTTGTTAAAATGCCAGTACTTTGTTATTTAAAGCGAATTTGGGTTGCAAATTATACTATAACAATTAACAAAATGTAATTTTATGATTTAAAGCAGGAAACAACGACTTTTACTAAAAAATAAAATGGCATAAAAACAGAAAATTTGGTATCAGATTGCTCAGAATTATTCCTAGGATTGTGTTTTTGCACATAGTTTTGTCTTAGGTTAAGTTATAAAGCCAGTATTTGCATTTATGCAATAGGAAGATTTTGAGCTTCATTTAGAAAAGTTGGTTTTGGGCTAAAACAAGCTAAAAACAAGCCGGAGTTTTGTGTTGAACACGGCATGATGATAATTTCTTGTGTTAACTCCTGTGTCTCAAACTCTTGACTCTGTGAATCTGTGTTTGCATCTGTGTTTGCATTTGAATGTAATCCTTTGACTGAGTTTAGTAATATTCGTGCACTAACCGATACTAACTTTTGTTTAACTAATATTGTGCAGTAACTGATTTTCAATGTAATTTAACCGTCCCTAATTGATGTTCAAATAGGCAATGTTTTCTGTTTTTCTGTCAGAATCTTGTATAGTTGGAAATGGTAGAAAATGTCTGTGAAAATGTCTCCCGAGATATTGATTGCATGTTTCTGTTTGCATGAGCGATTCTGTTAATTGGGTTGTTTTCCGATTTATGGGTTCAAATTCGAGGGTTGGGGTTAATCGGCTTTAAACGAAGATTTGGGGAACCCCATGAGCCCTTGAGCAAACGCATACGTCATGCTTATCATGACGTATGGATCTCCTTTTCAATAGACACGCAAAAACTTAAAGGAAATTTAAAAGAGACCGAAAAAGGAGAATTGCACGTGAACGGGACTGTGACGGGGTTGGGTGACTGACCTAAAGACTTCAGTTTGGGGTTGACTTTGGTGAAGAAAGGTCGGCTTTTAGAGACCTATTCTCTGTTTCTTCTGGCTGTTACGTCGTGCGAAGTCTGTGCTGATCCGTTCGAGTAGGCCTGTTGTGCCCGTCGGTTGATTGTGAAGTTTACCTGGAAGTTTTTAGTCAGTCGTTTGTCTCCCTACTCTCACCAGTCCTATTTTGTGCATATTCTGCTGGAATTATTTCTTTTCACCTTTGAGGATTTCACTTTGTCAACGGAGTTTGTAAGTTCATGATCCAGTAGTAAGCGATTCAGGTTCTTATTCCAATCACTGTCTGTCGGTCCCGCTAATTGTTAGAAGTGAGAGTGTTGAGTGAACTTAATGTTTAGCTGCAAAATTACTTGTTTTGACTAATATTGTATAACCCAGCCTGATCTTGTGTTATCCACTGTTATACTAATTCTGAAGACTCTGTCCCGCTTTAACCTTCAGTGTAATTAAACCACAACTTTGGTATTTACGAATATTGTCTTGTCTTATTACTTTCGGGACTTGCATTGAGGTTCAGAGTGGACCATTGTTTTAGATACGGAAGCTCTGACTAGGTAGGGACAATAGAAAACTGATCTCAAAGTTTAATGAGTGATCGGTTTACTATCAGGTAGCTTAAGGTGCTGGTATCGCTTTGTGTAAATTCGACCCTACAAGCTTAAATTCTTTATGAAAGTGGATGGAATTTACCAAATACATTATTTTCGTGCTCTTTAACATTCTGGGACCAGTCCCGGATTTTTAGGTGCAAAGATAAGAAATTTTTGGTTTTGGCCATTATTCTCTCAGCCGATAGTCGAGACACCAGATTGGTTGGTATGGCTGGAAAGAGGGCACCCAAATGAACATTTTTGCTTTTACAACTTTTGCGCTACCTCTTGTGGTTAAGGCAGTAGAAGCCAAAAACGATTTTTGGGGTCAAAAAATGGCCATTTTTAAAGAAATCAGTTTTTTCAAAATTACTGCCAAATCTTACAAACAATTTCGGCTTATTTGTACTTAATCGATACACCGTGCAATTGCGCATTTTATCAATACCTATTCGCTGGAGTTCGTTGCTTTAAGCTAGAGAATTCGCCGAAAAACCATTTTGGCAAAATTGGGATTATTTTGTTTTGAACATTGATTTCTCAAAAACTACCCAATAGAATCGCGTGATTTTTGGCTGAATGAAAATTCGCCCTATTGCGGAGGGACATTTTTCTTGGTTTGAGCTAAAACATCTCCAGTTGTGAGAAAACTGAATAGAAAGTTGCGAAATTTCGTGTCATCGCGCATTTGCCGGATTTTCTGGAGTACTGAGACTTGTTGAGCCAAATCCAAAAAAATGTCCCTCGGCCCACATGTCCTTCATATCATGGCGCAAGAAGAAATTTTGGCCGATCCTACAGTTTTGAGAAATCGATGTTCAAAAATTTTTGGTCTATATTCAGTCTGTCAGGTGTCAGCATGTCGGAAATTTTTTGCTATTTTTTGCCAATTTCGCTAGTTTCGTAAGCTCATGTTAATGTGCAGATAATAAGCTTTAAAACGATGTATAAAGCTCTTTCCAACTCCCAAAATTGCGAAAGTTATAGAGTTTCGAAAACTCACCACAAAAGCACTGCGCAAAAGGATACCAGCACCTTAAGGAGAAACGAGCCATTTCACCAGTGCTCTAACCGGCGTTTGAAAAGATCGACTTTGCCCGACCCCCAAACTCGTGCAACAGAAAGGGCTGAGTTGGATGAAGTTCATGAATTAAGTCTTCGAAGCGATCTCTCAGCTCCTAAGAGTCTATTAGCCCAACTATTTTTCTTTACACGTGGAGCCTGCCTGAGAGGAAAATTAATTAGGACGAAGTTAACTTACTGTAATCATTTTGAACGATTAGTAAACTTTTGCTGTTTCTGAATGTTTAACAGTGGCTCCGTCCAATTTTCCTAAAAAGAACTCAAACATCACTCGGAATTTGACCCCTGGTTTACAAAGAGAAATCCGGCACTAACTTACATTATTATCATCAGTTAATTAACTTCCGTTATTACGTAATTCTTAAGTGCTTGTTTCTTTTTAGCGTATGATTGTGAGCGTGTTTGGTAGCAGTACCTAGCTAGTTACGATAGGAATGTGTGAGTGAACTAGGACCCAAAGTTGCAAACTTTTGAGATTTGTACTTTTGACGATTAACATTTTGAAGTGATACAGTTTACGAAACTTTGAACCGTTTAACGGAAGTCAAATACTAACATAATGTCTGATCCAGAGGAACACGAAGTTCCTGAAAACACTGATTCTGATCGAGAGAGCGTTAAAAGTACCAAAAGAGAAAGCGCCGAAAACCAAGCGCTTACCAAATTAACAGAAACTTTAACCGAATTTCATTCTGCGATTCGAGCACAGGGCGTCGCCGCAGCATACAGTTCCGTCCCTGTTTATCATGCCCATGTGGAGCATTATGAACGATTCTGTCAGGTGATGAGCTTCGATGAGGGGCAGACCATCCTTACCTTTTCTAGCTCTTTGCGTGGGAGGGCCCTAGAACTTTTCCGATCTGTCCCAAAAGCTAGCAGAGGGACCTGGGATGAACTGGTAAAAGCTGCCAAAAAGGTGATGACTCCTCCCCATACCGCCCTTCATGCGTCGTCATTGATGTTTCAAGTTAAACAGGAAAAAGGAGAAACCGTTACTGACTATTTAATGCGTTTAAATCGGTATGCCCGGCTAAGCTTCAAGGAAGAGGGTGAGTTCAATGAAAACCATTTAGAACTCCTGAAACTTCGATTGTTTTTGTTTGGGTTGAGAAACGATTTGAAAGTTAGGGTTCCTCCCGGGTGCAAAACTTTGGAACGAGCAGTTGAAAAAGCCTTACAGGCAGAGGGAGAGTACCCAGGAGAGGCCTATCCCTCCTTTTTAGAACCCAGTTTTATGAGTGAAAAGAGTGCTCCTGCGGCCATAGCCGAAGTTGAAAAGGCAATGAAAGATCTGAAAATTCGTTTCGAGAAGTTAGAAGCTGAAACTAATAAGAAACTGGGGGGTGCTAGCCGAACAGACCGGGGTCGCGAATTGCCTCCCGGCACAACTTTTTTCAACTGCAACAAACCTGGACATGTCCGTCGGGAATAAAGTCCGTCGGGACATGTCCGCCAGCGAAGGAGCGTATAAAGGAGGAAATCAAAATTCTGACCGAAATCAGCCAGGAAACTCCGGAAAGTTCAGAAGTTCGCAAAATACCGGAAATTATTCTCGAGATTTTCGCAACCGAGATTCTAGGAATGTGGGAAATTACTCTCGTGATGAACGTAACCGAAATTCCGACTCCAATTGGAGAGAAAGACGGGGTAATTATTCCGATCGCCGTGAGGGGCAAAATTCTAATGACTACCCTCCCCGTCATGATGATCGTTATGATCGTCGCCAGAATTGGGATCGGCGAGATCCCAGGGAAAACATGCCCGCCGAAATGAAAAGGGAATATGGACCGAAATTCGCGGTATCATATTCCAAGACGCACGGACATGACCATGAGTATGATAGGAAGAGACGGTGGTCCGGTAGCTCGGACTCGGGGGGTGGTGGACGTTATTCTGACCCATCCCGGAGGTCCCCAGACTATCGTCGACAGAATCGGTCGGGCTCTGACTCGTCCGAACAGTATACAGCTAGATCAGTTAAAAATGTTTCCCGGGACTGTATGATGCATGCTCGGCGCTGTCTCGTTTCGCCACATTTTGAACACAAGGTATTAATGTGTCGGCAACCCTTAACGTGTACTTGCTCCGGAAACCGGAGCCAAATCAGACATGTTTCACCAGCTCGCTCTCTGAGTCTCAGTTCTATGACCTCCGCAGAGGAGGCATTATTTATTCCGGTGACCTCCAACCAAATTCGAGCAAGAAATTTGATAGACCGTGGTCATGAGAAAATTAGTGAATGTGAAGGTTCAAGAACTGAAAACGTGACCACCGGCACCCAATGTGAAATCAGGACCGATGAATTGATTGAGAGTGTGACTGAGACGAGTGTGAGACTCCCTCCAGTGGAGCTAGGGACTGTTCTCTCTATGCTATGCATGCCGTTTTTGTCTGTGTATGTGGCGTTGGGGGTTTTGCGAAAAATTGCAGTGCCACTTTTCTGGTTTTTAATGACCGCGCCAGTTGCCTCGGCAGAGGCACAAACCGTTTCCGATTCTTCTTCTTCGCACTTTCTAGCCGATGAAATCGCCAAAACTGGAACTGTAGTTCTGCCGCGTTGGGGGGGGGCAGTTCTGAGTCCAGCTGGAATCGGGGTTATATCACAAAAAACAGAGTATCTCGCGTTGATCGTCCAGCTGGCCGTACCCCCCATAACCCCACATTGGAAACCGCCTGAGTGGGCAAACGAGGAGGATTGCATTGACCTCACTACGGGAAAGACCAAAGCCGATCAGTATTGCGACCGCATGGTTAACCAAAGTTGCCCGCAACATGACTTTCTAGATAAGGAAATTATGCAAATTAAAGCCGAGTATCGGAAATTGTATTCCGGCGTTTTGAATACTCATTTCTATTCTAAATTACTGGCAAGTCTCTGCAGATCAACCCCAGGTGTGTGCTCCTGCTATGCTATGACGGAAAACCCGCACCAACGTCCTAAACGCTTTATTGAATTTCTGTTGGCCGGAGCCCTGGGTATAGGGGGAATTGCCAATAGTTTAGCTAATACCTACCATATGGGAAAGTTGGATGGCAAAGTGCAAGCTGTTGAGCAGGGTTTTCATACTTTACGAGAGGAACAGCTCAAAATTACTGACTCTGTCAAGAAAATTGTGCACGCAAACGAAGAAATCTATGCATTCCTGCATCACACTGTACAGGATCTAACCACCTTAATAATTCGAGCCAGATGTTCAAACTTCTCGTACATGAGACAAATTTACATGCAGCTGCTTCGCCCACATTTTTACCTCGTCCCTGAGGGACGGTCTAAATTCAGTAATGCATGCAGGACTACGTTCGGAAATTATACCTAGTTTGGTAAACTTGCAGACCTTGAAAGAAATTATACGAAATCATCCCTCTCTTAGGAATTCGCTATTGTCACAGGAGCCCAGTCTGGTATATCAATTCGGGAAAGTATACCCCATCAAAATCGACTTCGAAACTCTGCGATTCGGTTTCATGTTAGAGGTGCCTGTCCCCATAGAACAGGAAGTACGTCCATTGTACGCGGTTCATAATGTTGGGTACAATTCTAGGGAACGGGGTATCACTGCTCTAGCTCCCATGCCTGACTATGCCCAGCGGTTGGACACGGGAGAGGTGAGGGAGATAGATGTCTCTGAATGTAAGACCGCTCCCGGCCTTTGGTTTTGCCCACCGAACGCCATTGTAACTAGTTTGAAGGCAAAGTGTCTGTAAATTTTGATTTTATTTTCCGAAGAGGCCCTAAAAAGGGAGGGAGGGCCCTATGCTAGTTGCTCAGAATATGTCCAAGTCAAAGCTCTAGACAATTCGACAGTTTATCGCACAACCCCCGCTGGAATATTGATCCGTACGAACTATACTGAAGTTATTGTCGCGCGCTCTCCGGCTCTTAACCATGTAGCCGAGGGCGAACGAGTCGCTGTGCCAGGCACCGGCACCCTGTGGTTCGAGCATGGGCAATATCTCCATCTGATCATCGGAAATACAATTTTGACCAGCACACTGGGAGTCGCTCGAACTACTGTGACAACCGCTGAACTGCGCGAAATCGTAGTCCCGGCGCCGTCGGGCCAAATTCCGTTGCACTTTACAGAACTTTCTACTGCGGAATATGAAAACGAGCAGGCACGCAATTTGATACATAATCAGATGCGAAAATATGTTCACCTCCCTCTAATTCCTTTACAACTAAACCACGGCCTAACTATAGTAATCATAATAATCTTGATTGGTTGCATAATTGTCTGGTGGGTCACTCCTTGTGGACGGAAGTTCCGCGATGGGGTGCGCAGGCGACCTAGACAAAGTCCTCCGCCTGTACGGCCTAAGATTTCGGCTCCCGTGGATGTACGTCGGGTCAACGAGTCGGTATTCAGCGACGACGACGAGCCTACAGTTGAGTTAGGATCTGTTTCTCCAGAGGAGGAAACCATACCCCTCCGCGCAAAAGCCCCGCCAGTTAATGAATCGTTAGATAGGGTCCGGAAGGCAGCGGCCAACCGTTGTCAGGCGACTCCGGGATATCGCCCCTTAGCACGGACGCCTCAGTTGCCTCATCCATGTCCGATTATTGCGCGGAACTGGAGGCGAGTGCCCAGCTGCTAACTGATGACAGTCAGGATAGTCGTACCTCCCCTCTGATAGACTTACATATAGGGAATCGTAGGAGTAACGACTGTCGGATAGTTAGGTTCTCCCGGCAGGATACTAAAGAAAACACCGACTCGGAAGAGGATCGCACTAAGGGTAGGACGAGTACCGAGCATTCCGACGCCGCCACGAGCCCGTTTAAAAGACCAGGAAAAGGAAAGGGACCCCAAGTGGTGGAAACGGATCCACAAGGTGGTAGCGCTTCTGCACGGACCTCTTCCCGCAATTTCCGTAGACCCGTTAACGCGCACTCAGTTTTGATGGTTCGCACGGTACCTCTCTTAATTAGCCTTGTGATTTTAGGACAACCGGTTCAGGCACTTTTCGACACGGGAACATTGGTTTCAGCCATGTCCCCGGGATTAGTTAGGCAATTAGGACTCCGCCTGGAGGCTGCTGATCCTTCCCAGTATATACGGACAGCCAATGGGGAACGCTGCACGGTTACCGGTCTAGTTACGGCCCCAGTTTTCTTTCAAGGAGCTGAGCGGCAGATGCCGAATAGGAAATGGCAGTTTTCAGTGGTTGATAACTTAACTGTTGAATGTATTAATGGGATCTGACTATATGATCACCTTCCCAGGAGAAATTTCTCTGGATCTAGGGCAGCACACTATCACCTGGCCAACCCCTGAAGGTACTCGGGTCACCCTTCCCTTTCAGTCACCGGACACACAACGAGCACGAGGGTTAAACCTAGTCGGAGGGATGCCGCACGGTAAATATCCGCAGGAACAGGATGATGGGAAATACCATCCTGTCGCCTACGCTGCCCGCTCCTTGAAGAAATACGAACGAAATTACTCGACACATGACAAAGATGCTTAGCCATGAAGTTCGGTATTGAACACTTCAGACACTACTTGTATGGGGGCCCTCCGTTCACACTTTTTACTGATCACTCGGCCTTAAGATGTCTGATGAAGCACCCGCCGCGAAACTCGCAACTTGCCCGTTGGCAAATGACTTTTTCCGAGTATGATTTCGAAATAAAGCACCGAAATAACCCCCAACTGAGAAACGCTGACGGATTATCCCGCAACCCGCTTTTCGCCGACATAGCACGTGGATTTCAGGGGAATAAAGTCGATAGCGAGCGCAACGGTGTACCTTTACACCAGGAGGAAAGTGAAGAGTTCGTGGCGCATATAAACTCGGTGGTGGTCAAACGGGACCGTACGCCTACACGCGAGGAAATTGCACCGACAATTTCGCGAGACCGAGCCCGCAAGAGCACTTCAGCATTGAGGTCTAAAGTTTCTAAAATTTCACAAGACTCTGAATCTGATGAGTCTGAACGTAGTGAGCCGACTCCTAAGAAACAACCACAGCTGCCCTCTGGGCCGGAGCCGCTGGAGTCAGACAGTGAGCCAGAGTCTCATCAGACTACACTCGAGTCGGAATCTGATCCGCCTCCTCACCAAAAGGCAGCAGCGAACCGTGAGTCAACTGAGAGCGAACCACTCCGCGCCGAATTCAGATCGTCCGAAACCGGCCGACGTAAACGGAAGGGTAGACTTAGTGCTAACTTTGGGGATGTCTTCGAGGTCGCTGTCCGCGACAACTCTAATGTAATTTTGAACCCTAAGTCGTGGAGCAAACTGCAAGAGTTGCAACAAGATGACTTGCTCCTCGGGGAGATTATGACGTACAAGCAGACTCACCGCTTGCCGAGTAATTTCAATAGGGCCGTACGAATAGCTGCTCTGGCCGAGCAATGCGATTTGCGAGAAGGCGTCTTAGTGCATCTGGAACGCATGCGCAACACCACGCTTGAGGTCTTGGCCGTTCCGTAAGTCCTTAAAGAGGAGGCACTAGCCGCTTGTCATGACAGCCCATACGCTGCACATGGCGGGCAGAATAAGACTTTTTACCGACTAGCCGAACATTTTTGGTGGCCTGGAATGCGCACCGATATTAAAAATTGGATTCAATCTTGTCCTATGTGTCAGAGGCGAAAAGGGCCTCCTCGAAATCCTCGAGCCTTATTGCGACACCCTCCGCTGGCTTTAGAACCTTTCGAACGCGTGACTTGATGGATATTTCCAAAGCCTCCAAAAGCGGAATGAAACATGTCCTTAGCTTTATTGACGCATTCTCGAAATATGTTATTGCCGTACCCATTAAGAATAAAACTGCTTATACAGTGGCCCAAACTTTTCTTGAGTTTATAATTTTGCAATACGGATCACCCAAAACTTTAATTTCGGATCAGGGTAAAGAGTTTGTGGCAATTTTGAATGAGGAAATCTGCGCACTCGTTCAAACACGCAAACTTGAAACCACCAAATACCATCCAGCTGCTAACGGACAAATCGAACGTTGGCATAGAACGCTATTAGATATGTTGGCCACGGTTTCTGAAAATCACCTGGAATGGGACAATATGGTCCCGTTTTGCCGGTTCGCCTACAATACTTCCATAAACGCCACCACCGGGGAGACACCACACTACCTACTGCACGCTTGGGATCCTGTCTTTCCCAGCGCTACTAACGTGTCAATCCCCACTGATCGTAAGTATTCTGGTTTTGACTACGTTCGGGAAGCTACTGATGCTATACAGTTAGCCTGGTCACTGGCCCGCGAAAAGGCTGCCGCCGCCCGTGAGGTACAGGATGAGCAATACAATAAGAGAGCTGTAGAACCAAATTACCAGGTGGGAGATTTAGTTCTGATCAAGGCATCTAATGTCGCTAAACGTGATCAGGTTTATAAGCTGCTCGACAAGAGAACCGGTCCTTACCGAATAGAGAAAATCTTCGGATGCGTAGCAACTGTCTACCCTGCAGGAAATCGTCGCGCCAAGCGTGTCAACATTCAGTTCAACAACATGCTCCCATGTGTCGAACCTCGTGTGATCACAGCACCTGTCCACGAACATGATCAGAACCCTGAATCCGATTCTGAACCATCGGAACCGACGGTTCCAAGGAAACCTACGACAGCTAAAGAAGCACCTCCCCCTCCCACACAAAGGAAAACCAAAAAAGCTACCAAGAAAGTCGTTGACCCTCCAAAGGAGCAGGAAAATCGCCCTGCACCCCTGACGCGTGCCTCTAGGCGAAAAAGTGCTCAGCAACTAGCACCTTCGTCGGAAGAGCGCCAGAAGGTGGCCGCAAGTTCCGAGAAAAGAGTTCCGCTTTCCCCCGCTCAGCAGAAAGGGAAGAGGCCGCTGCTTAAGGTGCAAAGTGATCACTCTACAAGTGAGGCTAGTGACGCACCGCAATACCTGTCGGATTCGCAACAACAGGACCCTCTGTATTACAATCGGCGCAAATTCTTTAACTCCATCGACGAAAAATGGCAACAAAGAATGGCCGCTCTCCGAGGTTTTCGGTTTCGCCACTACTTACCTGTATTGATGCAGCATATGCCGCTATACGAACCCTACGAAGTTTTAGATGTGTTAGGGGATGGAAATTGTTATTACCGTGCACTTTCGCTTGCACTGACAGGTCTAGAAGACTCATGGGCCGACATTCGACAGGAACTGTACGAGTTTCTCTGCACTTATGAGCACAAGAAACGGTTTAGGAACATGTTTCCTGAAATGAAGGAAACCAAGAAACGATTGCAGAAAGCTGCCGAATTCGCTACAGATGATGAGTTATTTTTGGCTGCAGCCTGGCTGCACACCCCGATAATGTCCTACTCTAAATTTGGGAAGGAGTGGGCCTGGCAACTTTTCACACCTGAAACTCTTCTAGGAAAAGAACAGGAGTATGAACACTGCATCCTTTATCTCTATAACATCAATAGTGACCATTTCATGGTAGTATTGTCTGTGCGGGAACCCACCCATGGTAAATGGCCTACCAGCAAGGTACCCAAAATTAGCACTCTTGAGTTGGCTAGCGGATCTTCACAGCAATCCTCCCCACACGAAGCACCCGACAAGACCATTCCCCACGCAGACGTTAAGAAATTGTTCGCGAGTAGCCCGTTGTTTTCGGGCCCCTCACCGCTGTTTCAAAACCCTTTTCGTCGTTCACAGCGCTTAACGCGAACGGCTTCAGATCCCATTAAGGATCTGCGCTCGTCTGAGTGACCACTTGGACGCTAAACTGCACTGTGATTTGTAAAATAGCATCTACTGTAAATTTGTAAAATTACATTTCGTTTCTGAAATTATTTGCTGACACCCTGTCCTAAAGCTGTATAGCTTTAACACTGTGTTCTGCACACTAAATTGTAAAGTCTGTAAATTGTCTAAACTTCCGCTGGACCAAATTACTCAAACTGCGATTTTAGAATTGTTTTGTGAATAAGAGGTCGCGGCAGTACCATCAAGGCCGTTGATCTAGAACCAGGATTATGTTAAAGTTGCTCCACGATGGGCAATTGCCTCGGTACATACGATCAGTACTAGAGGAAGAGCTGTATTAAGTTGATGCCGATTCGCTCCAGGTTGGGCACAGTGCCTCGGATTTAACAACTCCCGATGGTATCGGCTAAGCTCGCAGAGGTTACGGTCCGCAAACTTTGTACGGTTATGTTATGAAATGCAGCAAATCTACATTCGATCTGGAATACAGCTGCACTCAAAAGCGAAGGTTTCCTTTTGAAACTTAAGCTCCATAAAGATGTTGTAAATTTTATATGAAAAATATCCCAAAAAATATGCAAGTTTGATACTATACGGGTAGTTGTAATTTTGTACAGAGAATTTTATTTGACAAAACAGCAAAATGTACTAGAAAAGTAATATCGTTGACAAAATACCAAAAAAGTTATATAATATCGAAAACTCACAAAAATACTGCAAAATCATTTTCCATTTTTGTTATTGTTACTGTATATTTATGTGCAATGATGTAGCTGAAATGATTTTACGTTTCTATGTAATGTGATTGGAATGCAATGACTTAGGTAGCTGAAGGGATACGACTAATCATATGTTTGTTTGTTTATGTTAGCTAGTCCGTGTTGCATGTTACTAATCCTCACTGCACTGTGTGTTGTTCGATATGATCTGGAAAGGACGGGTAACTTAACGATTGAGCATTCTCACTGCGTTTCTGAAGATTCGAGTGTCGAATTATGACGTTATAAATTGTGGCCTACATAATGACTCGTGCACAGGGTAAAAAGTGTAAAAGGGGGAAAGAACTAAACAGAAGATTGAAATTATGTTTGCACTTTAGAAAGTGGTAGAGAAGCATGGCTCCAAAGTTGATCATTGATGTTTCCCTGTCGGTTGATAAAATTGAGGGTGATGATGTTGAAAGTGAATCCCTGGAAATTAATTGCCCCGTTGACATGCAAGGGCCTTATCGAGAACCAAACGCGCTTCCTGATGGTTTGAAAATGTTACCTGGAACAGTAGACGTTTACACAGATCCCCGTATGTCTGGTCTTTTTAGAATTAATTGTCGAATTCATTTGCAAAGTCCCGTTTTGGCACAAGTTTGCACATTTCTTTGCGTTGAGTGCTGGTGGCGTACTACGTTGAGTTATTTTGGTGTCCCTATTACCTTATTTCCGTTGCATAATGATGTCCGGCTTTCCCGAGATCCTCTAAAACTGAGGTTGCGCCAGCTTGTCCCCTCTTCTGGTGGTGGGATGTACCGTTGTCCTAACGTTAAATGTCGGTCTCCGTATGTTGTCATTTTGCATGAAATTGATGGGTGGTATTACACTAATGGAATGCAATTGTTGTGTGATGAAGCTAAGTTGTTGCTTGCCCGTATACCCTATGTTCTGCATGAAGTTATGCCGCATGATGTTCTTGATTTTCGCATGCGCATGTCCCGTGAATGTCCTGTCTATCATCCTAATGTGTTGTAAGGCACTAAGTTCCTGCCCAATCTCCTCAAATCTCCCCCTTAGTTACGATTCTTATCCCTTCAATTCCACAAGATCCTTTTAGAGCATTAGTTAACCACCATCAAGAGTGTCATAGTCGCTAGATCTATCTCGTCCGAGCACCTGAGAGTTACCCTTTCTTTACTTTCCTTCCGTTTTGTTACAGTACCATGGCTGAGCGCGTTTCTACCTGGATCGTCCGTCATTTCTCCAGCGAATCCTCCTGTTCCCGATCCTCCTCCTCTGACAGTTCTGTTGAGCTTGAGATCCAATTGCCCTCTGATTCTTCTGATTCTGGTGATCTGCCGGTTCCCCGTCCTCTGATCCATCGGTTTCTTCATTTCCCTGGTCCCGAGGGAGAGTGGCTCCTGACTGAGGCACAGAAGGGTCCTCAGTGTGAATCTGCCTGTCTGCCACCGGAGATCAAGATCTGCTATCATACTGGAAAGATTTACTGTGGACCTGCGTCTGCAGGTATTCTTCGTCCTTATTCCCCCGCTAGTTTGATAGGTCCTGAAGTGGTGTCATGCTGTGTCGCTCTTTGTGTTCACTGTTTCTGGCGCTTTAAGTTTTCGTACTATTCTGTTCCTTTCCGTTTCTACCCAGTTCCCCTTCAGTTACAGTTTGATTTCTTCCCCACTAAGGCCCTACTTTTGAAGCATGCTGAGCAGTTGCGCCCTGCTAATCTGGTTTGTCCCAACCGTCTGTGTATGAGTAAGTCTGTTATCATTTTGCATGAATTGCCTGGTTTCCGGGGGCGTGGCAGAACTTTTCTGCAGCACTCTGCTCCCCGGATCCATTCGTTGCTTGCGAATGCGCACCGTGCCCATCCCTTACTTCCGCATGACCTTGCATGTACCATATTTGTATTGATCAAAAACATGTTGATCAGAGTTGCTTATTAATTCTTAACAATAATAATTATTATTTATGTTGACTTAGCATTTATGTTGACTTAGCTGAGTTATCTTAGGGAGAGGCCATCCATCCAAATGCGAACATGGTGACATGGTCATACCGCACAGGAGAGTGCGTTGCATTCTCCCCATCGTGCTGAATAAGTTTCCGCCATCAGGATGTTTTGCTAGAAGTAGGAAAACTTTACACCGCAGCAACTATGTATGCAAACGACGAATGTGCAATAACACCGATTTATGTTTTAACTGTTTTAATGGTGCTTCTAAATTTCCCACCCCGGCCCACGCTAGACCTGGGCCAGACGGTGTACGAGTAGACAGGTCCGGTGCATAACATAAAAGCCAGAGGCATGAGCTCGATCACGACACTTGGCTTCCTTCTTGCGCGACCAGCAGCATCCTTCTGGTGCAACAAACCGAGCAAGAGCAAAGCAAACCATACTTTGTCAGTGTTTTGTGCAAAGTAAACTAAGGTACTGTTAATTGTTAAATAAAAGTAAGAAAGTAGAAACTCCTACCTCTGCCCTGATTTGAAGCAGCTGATATGCTAAGCATGTGCGAGCCAATACAATAAAATACCCAAACATTTTTATTAATTAAACAAATCGTCAACAGTAAACAATAAAATATATAAACAAGTCCTAAAGAAAATTCTAAGATGCTTTATTCAACTGAATCTTCATTTGTAAAGCTTTTGATGAGTGATACAGGAATGCGTCGATTAAGCTTGCAACTAAAACAAAAATAACCAATAATCAGTAGCCATCCAAACAAACTGATCGAAAAGAGTACAAATAACAAGGTTTTGTAGCACCATGCTTATGATCGATTCTCTTTAAATAAACTAGCTAATTAACTAAGGAAATATTAAGAAGAGGCGGAAAGGAGCTTCTCTCTTTGCATTGTGTAGCGGTGTTCTGATCAACGCAAATTCTACTCCGTTTAAGATCCATTAACCAGCCGTATCAGCTAACTAGCTAACTGTTCCAGTCAATGTTAGAATGACCAACTTATATATGCCGATTTCCCTAACGAAAACAAAACGGGGACCTCCTTTTCGATCCCTCTTCATAGAAAGATCTGTTCAGGCGTGCCCCTAAAGTGAAACCCGCTGTTGCTGACTGCCCAGTTACTAGCAACTGTCTAGTTCTCTAGTGAATTTTCACTAGAGAACTTTCAGAAAAACTGTCATAACTTCCGCATTTATAAAACATTTGTTTCGAAATTTTTGCAATGTGACGTGAAATATTTTCGTAGTCGTGTCCTAACATTTCAAACGATTTGGTTTACAGAAAGAACAAATATGATTTTTAAAAGAATTTTCATTATTTTTAGCAAAACTGATGCTAGCCTACTTGCAACTGATTTTTTGAAAACTTACGGAGATTTTCTTGCGTACGCGTACTGGCAGTAGTAGTGCTTGCACTAGCACTGCTAGTTTGTCAAGCTACTGTACTCGCTTAGCTAATTTTGTCGAGACAAGCAAAAAGTTTCCTGGTACACTTGACTCGACGACTTGCACTAGCGTTGCGAGTTCTGGCATACTAATACCAGCATGCGAGTCAAAGTTTTATGGAGCCTCCCCAGGTATGCCTCCCCGCTACCTAGGGCAAATTTCATAAAATTTTGCAAGTTGCGGAGTTGCAAGTTGAAAGTTGCAAGTAAAATCGTCTATTTCAACTAAAAATGCAATATCTTCCATAATTTTTGTCATTTTCTAACCAATTATTAACTGCTTTGACATGTTTTGGATATATCGTGAAAATTTCAAAAAATTTGACGTCATTATGAAAAAGTTATGATTCTTAAATAATTATACTCAGTTTAGCTTCTACTCGCACTGGCAACGCAAGTACTCGCACTTGCGTTGCAAGTGGGTCAAGTTCCGCAACTTGCTTAGCTAATTTCTGCAAGTTCAGGGAAATGTTTTATGAAACACTAGTAATCTGCACTTGCGCCTCAAGTGCGTGTACTCGCAAACTCGCAATTGCAAATACGTAAGTTTTTGCTAGTGGCTATTGGCCCCTGGTGGCACAATGAGGAACAGTAAGAACGCAAGAAGTTCAACCGGTACAAGCCAGTTCCGTCTCAGTGAGGGTTTTACACAGGTGCACTTTTCTGAGATGTAAATGCTTAGCCTTCTGTGCTAGATTCAATGGTTCAATATCGATCTTGCCGGTCACCTAAAACTAAAGCACCTAAAAGCCGGCACCCAAAAATTTTTAAGCTTCCTTCCCTTTAAGCTTCGTGCATCTAGTGAGGACTCCAGACACGTCGGAGTTATCGGTCTTGTTTGTCTCTATGGAGCGGCTTCGTGACACCTCACCAGCTAGCGGGTGAGAAGTTAAGTCTAACTACCTACCTAACTAACTAACCAAGTCCAGCGCAATTAACCGACTTCTAATTGGTTTTTACATTTAACAATATTATCTTATGATGCTTAATTGCAATACTCACAAAATTCATACAAATATATTGAACAGTTAATGCTAAATACCCGTAAATACGCCTCCAATAATAGCACAGACAGATGTGAGAAAGTGAGACAGTGACCTAAAACAAAACAGGGAAAAAATCACATTTTAAAAACCAGATTTTTACATAAGGTACTGGTTTCCTTTCAGGTATTTTTTCAATCTTACGGCTGTATTCCTTTACAGAAAGAAATAGCTGAAACTTACGGAGTAATAACTCATTTTCGTGCTTTTTAACATCTGGGACCGGTTTTTAAGTGAAAAAATAAGAAAATTCAAGTAAGTTTTTGGTCCTTTTAAATAGTAGGTAGTCGAGACAACGAATCGGTTGTTCTGGCTGGAAAGAAGAAATGAAAATTTCTGCTTACACAAGTTTGATCTAACGGTTAAGTCAGTATAATCCAAAAACTACTTGAGGGGTCTAAAATAGCCATTTCTGAGGGTGTCAGTTTATTCAAAATTACTGCCATTTATGCTAAGAAAAATTTTGACTTATTTATACTCAGTCAATACATCGTCCATTTGCACATTTTATCAATGCCTGTTAGCTGGAGTTTAGCTTTCAGCTAGAGATTTGGACAAAAACTATTTTTGGCAAAACACCGCTTATTTTGTTTGGAACCCCGACTTCTCAAAAACTAAACAACGGATTCCAGATATTTTTAACAGGATAAAAACTCGCACTTCTACGGAGGGTATTGAGACGATAGTTATAGCGTTTCAAAGACCACTGTCGTGAAAAAAGATCCAACCACCTTGGTGACGGTATGGGAGGACATACCTTCGAAGTTCGAGGGCAACGGGGCGTGGGTCTCGACGGCAATTAATCTCTTCACCATTGTTGAGGTTGTACTTACTCAACGCAAACTAAAGCTGGCTCATTGTGGTCTAAACAGGAGCAAAGGGCGTCGACTAAGATACCTTTGCACACAATATACTGCGCAAAATCCAAACATCAGGGCTGTTGCGCGGCCTTCCTCAGAAAAAAGGAATAAAAAAGGAATTTTGAAACCGAAAAAAAGGAAAAAAAGGAATTTTCCCAATGAAAACTGGCAAAAATAACAAACCTTAAAGGCTTTTTCTTGCAACTACGCTAACGCATTAATATCCTTTTTGCTTTAAAAATTTATTCTGATCGTATAGATTCGACGAAGCCGAGCGATTTTTTTATATTGACATCTGAAAATGGCTCCTGAAGTCTGTACTGGAGCGTGTAAACTTTTATGCATATATATACACATAGACTTATAGTAGGCAGGGACTAGACAGTGGTGGACTTTTTAGATTTTTATGATAAACTGAAAAACTTGCAGATTTTTATGACAAGTTGGAATTTGGAAAAATTAAGTGCTGGAAAATGTCCGAAAATTCCAAAATTTTTTGAGAAATAAATGGTCCAGATTCAAGTAACGGAATGCCTGGCACTTCAAGAGCTACACTGAAGCTATGTTCTTGTTTCTACTATAAGTAGTTTCTAGAGATGCGCTGGGGCCGCCACTACCGAAGCCAGGCCGGGGACTAAAAATTGAGGGTCTAAATTAAAGATTTTCAAAAAATTCTTTAAATCCTAGGTGGGAAGGTAGTCGATAAAATTGAGAAAAGTGAGAAAAGAGAGAGAACTAAAACTGAAATAGCAGAAACATATTTTGTTCAAAAAATTTTAGCTCCAGAAGTTTTTACTATTCCAGAAAGAAAAGCAATTATCTTGGACGACAAAATTAAATAGAACCGGTCCAGGTTAACACAAACCTCCTATCAAATTCCTCTTGTTAATACATTTCACCTTTCACTTTTTTAAACTGATAAATAAGCTCGCACTCATAAAGAAAACATGCTGTCATAGCAAACTATTTCAGATAATATTTGAAAATCTCAACGATAAAACGAGAAGTTTAGATAATTTTCGAAATTTTCCGCAAAGTCCTGGAAACGACCTTACAACCATCAAAATTTATATAATCTTAGCGTTGCGTAACAAAAATATATACACGTGCTGAAAAGAATAAAATCGTTAAAATTTGCTATTTCGTGCACTCTAGAAACTGCAAAAAACTCAGCCGTTACTATAGCTTAAAACTACACTTTTCCAGCCAAATTGATCAAAATACAAAACGTAAAGCCAAGTCAAGTTATTATTAAATATATACGTCCAAAATATAAAACCAACTTTGAAATTAAAATCCATACGGTCACACCCCGGCGATGCCGGAAATTTTTGAAAAAATATGGGCAAAAACGTAAATTTTGCTTAAAAACCTTGTAAATTCCTAGACTTTTTGAAGTTAGCCAGAAAAAAAGGAAATAAAAGGAATTTTGGGCGAAAAAAAAGGAAATAAAAGGAAGGCCTCGAAAAAAAAGGAAATAAAAGGAAATAAGGAACCGCAACTGGCCTGAAACATTTTCCCGCGAAAAGATAGCTATTTGCAGACCCTCCTTTCCATTGGAAACATCCTCCGGGAGCTGGAAGCATCCAAATTACGTGGCAAATTAAGATTTTGCAGGACTTGTTCTGACTGTCTTTTGATTGACTGATTTTGATTAATTGATTATCGTATGATCGAATTTGGTCACAAAATTGGAAGACTTCAATGGACGATCATGGTTGTGAACTGAATCGTTCTACAGCGGGGCGGAGAGTCCTTCCCAGGCCTCCATGTTAGCAATAAGCAAGTAGAGAAGCTACAAAAACCTTATTCAATAGAAGCTAAGCATGTTCTTAAAGAAGTAATCTCTACTGACAAAGGAGCTTACCAAAGCAAACTATCCTACAACTTACTGCCGCTTTTCCACAATGCGGACCATCAGTGGAGAAAATTCATAGAGAACAAAAAATCCCGGAAGGCCACTTTCACCTCCAGTTGAAACTGACTTTTCATGTTTGGTTACAGAAAACTGATGAGTAAGTATTTCGGCCTAAAGACAAAAATAATGCTTCACAAATGTTAAAGGTAGTTTCTTATTCTTCTTCTCCTTTCCATTTTAAATAGCATTTTAAGGATCAAGGGCCGGGTACACACCTCCGTACGAGTTGTGCTACCCGCACAGGGTTGCTCGCTAGCATCAGTGTACTGCTTTCCGAAAGGGTGGCGCATCTGTCAGGTCCAGGGGAAGGGGAGTCTCTGTAGCAGTGAGCCCAGAGCAGGTTCTATGGAACCACTGCTTGTAGATGCATAGGGCAGTCCTTCTACCCAACAGTGCGACTGCAGAAGGTACAGGGATAGGATAGGATAGGATAACTAGGTATAGGATAACGAGACACAGGGATCAGCTTTCTGTTCACGTCTCCGGCCAAAAAAACAGCTAAGTCTAGTAGGACCGATTTCCGACCTCAGCTCGTCCATGATGTACATGCCGCCAAGGTAAGTTACTTCGTCAGCAAGTGAGGCGGGAGCCCTGTAAGTAACGCCCATATTGCTTCTTCCCACACAGGGCACCACATAAATATCCACCAATCCACTAAGACGAAACAAGTATCGTTGGATCGGGAAAACATAGTGACAATAAGCAGCTCGGGGAGCGAGGAGGGACCTTTCCAGAAATCCAGTCCTCCAAACTTCAGTCGCTCCCACCAGAACTCTCGCCTCCCCCGAATGGGGATTTTCACACCAAGTGATAGGAAAATAGAGCTTCGGCAGTGAAATTTGAAACCATTTTCCGGCTTCGCATGATGTGAACGCATTTTTAGCACTATTTAACAATTTTCAGATTAAATTAAAAGTTAAAATAGTTCTGTTAAAGTTAACGTTAATGTTAACGTTAAAGTTCTGTTCTTTTAAAATAGTATTTTAGAGGCATTTTTGGGTAACTTCCCAAGGTCAAAGGGTAGAGTAGTGGAGAGTAGGGTTAAAATTAACTCTTTACTCGTTTAGGATCGAGTTAATTATAACTCACTCTACGCTTTCTTGAAGAGACCCTACAAATTGGTGCCTTCCATGAACAAAAAGGCTCGTCAATCCCAGACTTTTCCCTCCAGAAATTTTGTAAAAGAACAAAGTGCTCTTGAGGGACCCAGCACAGAACCAACTATTTCCCCAAACTTTCCTCAAAATGGCAGCATTTAAACTGTTCAAGCAAACATCGTTAAATTAATTGCTTTAAACCATTTTAGGCGCTTACAAGCTGTTTAGCCATTATCGTATAATTTTTCAAAACTTAAGGGGAGGGGCTACGAACGGGTTGGCACGACATCGTCGGAGAGACCTACTTTCCCCCAACGTTAGCCAACATATCAAATTAAAAAGTTTAGGGTGGGCAACAATATATATATCTCATATACACCGTTTTTGGCAGGACGCCAAAGTACAAATTTTAGTTCGAAAAATGGGATTTTTCAAAAAGGTTTTTTTTCAGCTCTGGTGGATTAATGGTTTGACCAATTCTGAAACTTTCAGCCATAAATGTTAACTGTTACTAGTGCTAAATATTAAAAGTATTCCGGCTTTCGAGCGTTGCTTCCTTCTTCAGCTATAACAGCTCAAAGTTTGAAATTTGGCAAAAAGTTGCAATGTGACCGTGCGCCGTTTTCGATCTGATAAAATTGACAGCCCCTAGCCTACCCCAGCTTTTTACCAAATATTAGGCTCTAATAGGGACAAACTGTCTGTGAGTTTCAAGGGTTTTGGTTTTCTGGTTTGTGTGCTAGCAAACTTTTTGTTAAGAAATAACCCTTATTTTTAGGCCTGAAAAGCTAGCTAAGCGCAGTAAAAATGGGGTCAAAAAATTTTTTGTCTCCGATTTTGCCGAAAAGGTGCTTATAGGGGTTATTTGACCTGCTGAATCCGAATATGAAATCCGTTTTTCAATATGACGCTTCCTTCGTTCAGTATGCGCTTACAACTGTCTTAGAGCTTTTTGGAGCGATCGCCATCCATACTTTGAGAAATCAGTCTAGCATTTCTAAACATTGGAGCGAGGTTTAGTGACATAGCTTTCGGCACATCTTGGTACACTCACTGGCCTGTAATGTGCAAAGTTTCAGCCGATTCTGCCACAGTACTTTGGAGTAATTGGCTCACATCTTCGAAATGGCACCAAATAACAGCGACAATATCGATAATATAATCCAGCACTGCGAACGCAGGGATTAACAAAATCACGTCATTTATACCAAAGTTAAGACAGATATTTGGAGTATTAATTGCAGCAAAGTTTGGCTCATTTGGTAAGCCACAGCTCATTAGAAGTTAGTTAACCTCCACCCGTATAGACCTACAACACCCAATTTTTCGCACTTTGATCGTATCACACAGAAAAGTAGGCAATGGTCTAGAGATTATTTTACACGATATCAAAGCACTATATGTCAGAACTAATTCCTGAAAATTTTGGTACCGTGCCTTGCACACAGCGACCAGGGCGAGGCCAAGTTTGAATACGTGTCATGTCGAGCTTTGGACCGATAACACCAACTTCTGACGGCTCCACTGGACGCTACGCTGCATGGAATTCTTTCAAACTTTAAACTATTTTACACTAAACCTAATACTATTATGTGGCAAAAGACTAGCTAGCTTTTCCAACATCGAACTTTTAGTGAAATTCGTAGCCCCCCTTAATTCAGTTTGGCCATTTCTAGTTGAAATCTGTGGGTTAATGATTAGCTTGACCAGATTCTCGAGACATTGACCACTGTTTGTGGCCCCGAGTTGTCGTTTAGTCCTTGTACCAAACCTCCAATCTTGGTAAGGAGACGTACCCTCGATACTCCCGCGTGCGATACAACTTAGTAATAATAATGGGATGATAATAATAATGGAACCATCATTAGGAGCAAGTGAAGGAAATTTAAAACCAGCATTAGTCCTACCTGAGAATTAAGAGTGTAATATGAGGTTGGGACAATCTTCACAAAATACTGATACATCATTCCTCCTAAAAAAAGAAGAAAATGTTAAAAGAAAACACCATAAATTTCCCCTAAACACAAGAGTAATGGTGACTGTCGGAGAATTCTTCTACCTACGTTTACAAGGGTTAATCCTGTTTCACACTAGCACAAGCATATGTTTAAGAGAGGGAATAGCAAGCACAAACACAAGCACAGGCAAAAGTACAACCGGTTCACACTATATATAGAAAACTGACAAAAGCACAAGCACATTGTCTTACACTAGAAACAAAAGGCGTGGCAAAGCTGCCGTAGTGTGAACGACTTCGTCTTGTGTTTGTGCTTGTTCTTGTGCTTGTCTTGTGCCTTAGTGTGAACCGGCCTTTAATGTGTCGGTGGTAATCCCCGAGGAACACAGCCGCAGAGCCAGAAGTATCACCTCCAATGATCACTGCACCCGTAAGAGGGTAGGTTTTTGAATAAGTTACTCCCTTCCCTACATGTACCTCTTCAACCTCCCACAATATCGAAACTCATTCCAAAGCCTACAGCGAACCAAGCAGTACTTATAATCAATTGCTCAAACGGATTAGTAAAAGCCAGTGGAAGCGGTGATTCGAACCTTGATCTATCTATGTGAACAGTTCGGCCGTCACGGCGAACTCTTAGCTTTGAAGTTAGAAAGTTCACAGTCTTAAGAACTCTTGTACAGTTCTCAAAACAGAAACAATTGTAAAAGCAAAAGTTACAGTTCGCTAACCTTTTGTGGAAATGAATTGGACATCGTCCAGTGGAAATGTTTTGTTTGGAAACCATTCTCCAAAAGAGAAATGGCGGATCAAATGAGAAGTGTTAAACTGAAATTTGTAAACAATAACTCATGTCTAATCTAACTTCACAAAATCCAAAAGTAATTGAATGGAAGCACAGTAATTGGTTTAGAGGCATTTTAGAGAATAATTTGGCGCAAGTCTGTTTTAATTACATTTAATTAAAAATTTGACACAACCGGCGGCTTTAACAAAGAAAAATCATATATACCTGCATTAAAATTTGCCAAAAAGGCTATCCATTTACAGCTGAGCAGATATTACTTTCAGACCATTATTAAAAGTTGAGATACTAAAAATTTCTAGTCAAAAACGAATTAACCCTGATAAAACTAAATATATACAACAATTGAAACTAGAAACTGCAAAAGAAGAATACGTTAAAAGTGCAACGTACCAATTGGGGCGAAATGGACTGAAGGTCGTGTACTAAAATTCAAATTTACAGATGAAGGAAATCGTGCTAAGGTTTCCGAGACAGTGAAAAAAATTAAAAACATAATATTTCTAACAAGAAATCTCACCTCCAATTTTTCCAAATTAACACTTACACCCGTCCATAAAACTTACTTAAAACTACGAACTGACTCAGTTTACGCTTACGGAAGTTGAAAAGTGCAGTAGACCACACGAAATGGAAGAGTTAAAATTTTAAAAAACCTCACTTTTGCAGTGACTTGATCTACAGATTACTTACTAACTCACTTCTACATCATCTACTTGATTAGTCAGACGTACCATGAGCATGACGTTCCCTCATAGTCCGACCAGGAGCAATATGAAAATTCCCAGCAACCTTAAACGACACAAAACTAGATGCATGCACATTCGCCAAAATATTTTAAAACATGCTGTTTTAAATAATATTTAAATCTACGATGTCAGGAAAACTAAAATTTGAAAACAAGTCGATACGATGGAAAGACAGCTCCAGCACATTTAGGCATTTAGATGCTTTCTACTGGCAGCCCACTGCACACAATAACAACTCTAGCACTGCTATCCAGGCATTTTCCTGTCCTTAGCTAAAGGAGATCAGAGAAAGCAACCAACACAGTAATCTGGATTCATTCCTGATTGCTATGCGAGTTATTTGACGCAGTACCTGCCTTCCTACAGATATCTTGGTGACTGTGACCTGTGAGGCGGTCTGAACAAATAGCGATCGCCGATCGTCAGTAGCACCTCAGCAGATAGGATGCCACAACTCGCCTGTTCATAAAACTGTACCGTTGACTCTCCGATTCAAGCTTCAATCTTGACTGGAGTTACTCAAATTGAACCCAATGAAAGTATGCGTAATCTTGACCAACACGAGGCGGATTTACCGACCTTGGATGTTTCGGCGGAGAGACCACGCGAAAGCCCATCAGCTAGCGAAAGAGAAGTGAAATCTAGAATGTAACAACGACAAAAAGATAACCTTTGCCACTTCAATGTGACCATACAGTTGACATCCCTCATTGACATGCTCCTTAAGACTCTGAACCCAGCCTTCACTTTTGCACTGCTCAATGGTTGACAGGTCCTCTATAGCCCATCCGCGCATCCGATAGGCCTCCTTAACATCATCACAAGTATTGCAGCATCTGAAAGTACAGAATTAACAAACATAGACACACTGGCTTTTTCCTAGACAAAAATTTCTGGGGGGGGGGGGTAAGTCCGGGGGGGGGAGAAAAATTTTTCAAAACTGATTAAAAATAGCTATTTTTTGCTGCTGAGCTGTTATTTTTAATGTAAATTTAATCTTAAAATAGCTAAAAAATGTTTAAAAATGCCTAAAAATCCGGCGAAGCCAAAAATATTTTCAAAATTTACTCACGAAACCCTATTTTTTGGGCACTTTAAGGTTTTGCTTCCCTTACGTGCAGATATAGTTGCAGAAAGTGCAATTATTGCCCGATTTCATTCAAATTTTCAGAAAACACATCGGAAATGATAATACATGTCCTATAAAAACGCCAGCTTCATAACATTCATGTACAGTGAGAAACAAAAATTTGACGTTCTAGAACTATATATAGAAAATTATGCCCAGCAACTATAATCATTTTAAAGCTTATTCTGTGCTCTACAACTTTGCTTTTAGACATAAGTCTCTAGCTCTTATCGTTTTTAAGTAGTGAATTTTTAAAAATTTTTGCTCGAAAATGGGTTACTTCTGACACGATCTTGCTGAAAACAGGTTTTGTCTAATTGGAGAAAGTGTACACCACAGGTGTAGACAAGTTTATATTCAACTTAAAGAGCTTCAAAAGAGGCACAAATTAGGTTAATTTGAGCCCTGTACACTGAATGAGCCTAAAGTTCTGGGCGAATAACTGATTTGTCAAATTGCGGCCAAAATTTTTTGACCGAAGATTGCTCCACAACCAATGGGTGGATTTAACAGATATATTCAACAAGTAGGAAAAATGCTCCTTGCAGTCGCATGTAAAATGCAATATGAGCTATGATGGTCAACATTTAAATATGTCAAGGACAAGATTTAAAACGTCTAATATGAGCCAGCATCTAAATCGGTAAAGGACAAGCTGTAACTGGCGAATATGAGCCGCCACGTTTCTCTTGGGCTCATATTGACGCTCGCTGCCGTGGTTTCAACGGCTTGACATCACGACGACCTCTTACCGTCTTGCCTAGACTCTTTACTTTTATTCCCAATCCCAAGTCTGAAAAAATCCTCACCGTCTTGCGTAATGTCATTAGCTTCATATAATGTTTGGTTATAGCTATCCTGTCTGAATTTAGTTTCATTAGCTCAAACACCGTATTTAAGGTATATATGTGAACACTTTAAGCAGCTAAAGTTCTCCCCTTTAAAGTTGAATTAAGTGGCATATACATTTGGTATATACCAGTTTTCTAAATCATAGACACACACTGCAAACTAGATACAAATGCATAAAGCTCCAGTAAACCGGTATTCTTCAAGTCTTCAGTACCGGCTTACTGTACACAGCACTTATACAATAAAATACACAGCTGATGTGTAAAACTTTGATGTGTGCTTACCCACTTGACTTTACTTATTGTATCAAGACAACACGTATGTCATGACAATTACGTGTACATGCTAATTTGAAAAGTGAAAAATAGTTAACTCAACTTAGTATCCTCGCGTCAATATGAGCCCAAGAGAAACGTGGCGGCTCATATTAGCCAGTTACAGCTTGTCCTTTACCGATTTAGATGCTGGCTCATATTAGACGTTTTAAATCTTGTCCTTGACATATTTAAATGTTGACCATCATAGCTCATATTGCATTTTACATGCGACTGCAAGGAGCATTTTTCCTACTTGTCCTTCTTCCAATTTTTGGGAGCGCTGCTCTTAGGCAGAAGTAGTCTGCAATTTATTACTCCCAGAAGATTCTCTATTCCAAACAACGACCACTGTCTTCGGGGGTTTGACCACTGGTCAATAGACCACCTAGCCCGTAGCAACCAGTGGTCACTTCCGTCGGGTCTGAAAATATGCTCATTGAAACGAGCGTAGTCGACTTACTATATATGGCCCCAACCAAAACCCCGAAAAACGCTGTTTTAGGGGGTTTGACCACTGGTCAATAGGCCACCTAGATCATAGTGACCAGTGGTCACTTCCGTCGGTTCTGAAAATATGCTCATTGAAACGAGCGTAGTCGATTTACTATATATGCCCCCAACCAAAACCCCGAAAAAGCTGTTTTAGGGGGTTTGACCACTGGTCAATAGGCCACCTAGACCATAGTGACCAGTGGTCACTTCCGTCGGTTCTGAAAATATGCTCATTTAAACGAGCGTAGTCGATTTACTATATATGATGGCCCCAACCAAAACCCCGGAAAACGCTGTTTTAGGGGGTTTGACCACAGGTCAATAGGCCACCTAGACCATAGTGACCAGTGGTCACTTCCGTCGGTTCTGAAAATATGCTCATTGCAACGAGCGTAGTCGATTTACTATATATGCCCCCAACCAAAACCCCGAAAAAAGCTGTTTTAGGGGGTTTGACCACTGGTCAATAGGCCACCTGGACCATAGTGACCAGCGGTCACTTCCGTCGGTTCTGATAATATGCTCATTGAAACGAGCGTAGTCGATTTAATATATATGGCCCCAACCAAAACCCCGGAAAACGCTGTTTTAGGGGGGTTTGACCACTGGTCAATAGGCCACCTAGACCATAGTGACCAGTGGTCGCTTCCGTCGGTTCTGAAAATATGCCCATTGAAACGAGCGTAGTCGATTTACTATATATGGCCCCAACCAAAACCCCGAAAAACGCTGTTTTAGGGGGTTTGACCACTGGTCAATAGGCCACCTAGACCATAGTGACCAGTGGTCACTTCCGTCGATTCTGAAAATATGCTCATTGAAACGAGCGTAGTCGATTTACTCAATATGCCCTCAACCAAAACCCCGAAAAAAGCTGTTTTCGGGGGTTTGACCACTGGTCAATAGGCCACCTATACCATAGTGACCAGTGGTCACTTCCGTCGGTTCTGAAAATATGCTCATTGAAACGAGCGTAGTCGATTTACTATAGCCCCAACCAAAACACCGGAAAACGCTGTTTTAGAGGATTTGACCACTGGTCAATAGGCCACCTAGACCATAGTGACAAGTGGTCACTTCCGTCGGTTCTGAAAATATGCTCATTGAAACGAGCGTAGTCGATTTACTATATATGCCCCCAACCGAAACCCCGAAAAACGCTGTTTTATGGGGTTTGACCACTGGTCAATAGGCTACCTAGGCCATAGCTTCCGTCGGTTCTGAAAATATGCTCATTGAAACGAGCGTAGTCGATTTACTATATATGCCCCCAACCAAAACCCCGAAAAACGCTGTTTTAGTGACTTTTCCCAACTTTGACCCTAACTTTGACCCTGGGCGAGGTGTCACGGGGCCATGCTGACCAGTGGTCACTTCGGGCGGTTTCGGCAGTATGCTCATCGTGTTCAGCGACCCCGATTTACTCTATAAGCGCACCACCAAATGGCCAAAAAACGCTATTTTAGACGACTTTTTGACAATTTTCTGTGTTGGGACCAAACGGACCAAAGTCCAAACGTCGATTTTTCCATTTTTGACCATCTGTGAAAATCGACCCAGAGCGAAATTCGGAAATCAAACATAAACTTGATCTGGACCATCGCCTAGATAATCAAAAATTAGTATAGAAAAATTTTTCCTATGGGCCGTTTGAAAAATCGGTGTGCGCAAAAATCGCCCTATAAAAGTGGTCGATACAGAGAAAAAAAACCCCACTTTTAAACTTGTATCAAAAAGTCGATTTTTTCAAAGTTCATTTTTTCCGGGCAAGTTTGGTATCATTCGAAAGCTCTTGGCCTGGAGATTTCAAAAATGTAAACTTTTGTAGCGGGGCTAGTATTTCAACCTACGTACTAACACCGTTACCACGCCCAAACGTAGCGGACGCGGAGACCGTGGCACAGATGGATAACAGACCGACTACAGGAGACGGTCGGGACAGCCTCGCCAGACAATATATGCAGGGGTAATCCGATCCTAAGGGCGAGATGACTCGCACTCTCACTCACTCAGAATAGAACTACCTACCTAGCAGGAGCTCAGAAAGACTTAGCCTAGCTAAATACACTTTAATAAAGAGTAGAACAACAAGTTATAATGATATAACAATACAAAAAAATACTGGGTTGAACCCTCAAACACACACAAACAAACAAACTACAAACACGGACTTACAGTTACAGTGGCTGACTGGGGTCAGCCAACGTACCACGCTCTGGGGAGAGCAGAGAGAGAGACACAGTAATATACAGCAAATAGGGGGAAGAGTAGTAGAATCAGACACGACTGTACAGGGAGGCAGAAATAACAATAAAGAAGGGGGGAAGCGAGTATTAGGGTTGGACCCTCCCACGAGGCTCCCTATGAGAATTTTCCCAGCAATACGTAACTGAACGAAGTATTA
>JASAND010008647.1:0-19676 GCA_030248195.1 Trissonchulus latispiculum
TACTAAGTTCAGCAGAGTCAAACTTCACAACAGGATACAATTTTATATTCATTAAACAAAAATTACTTAACAATATTAATAACACATAGGATGGGTACCTAGGTATTACCGTAATGATTGTGGCGATTGACGACTTTGAAGTTGCAGTTTAGAATTTGATTTTTATTAGCAAAAGCGAAGTCTGTGTCAACCGTTTGCGCTTTGTAAGCTTTTGCAGTCTGTACTTCAGATTCCTATAGACTATAGACCACAGAAATCCAGTCTGATACCTAGATGGCAGGAGGCTTCGCATTCTTTCAAAGTTTTCGTGGCACTGTTGATGTAACAAGCTTCACCGTAAACCTTCAGACACTGGCCCTTCCGACATATATATCCTGGCTCTTCTAAAATAAGCAAATTTTTAAAATAAAGTGCTATAAGATAGAGCTAAAAGTCCTATTAATTTTGGCCATAATGCAGTCAAAGAGACACTATCACAAACGTTTAATGTAAATTTGTTTTAAATGATAGTTGAAATGATCAGTTTCCCCTGTTGAAATTACCATTAGTCTTTGCCAGCCCTCCCAGCCACCTGGTGGCGCTGTTATAACTTGAAATTTATCGCTCTTGTCTGAAAGATAGATCAGAAAAGTGGCCGTCCATTTTTTCAGCCTTAGCAACCAATTAAATCTTCTGAAATTTCATCATCTTTTCTCTGATTGGTTGCTCGGCAGAAATGATCGTCTATTGCTTTGTCTATTCTGTTTCGTGCTTTCCTTTTCTACGGCCAGTCGCTATATTTTTTGTGTTAACTCTTTATTGATTTTTCTTAAGTGGTGACCATTTTAGTTTATCTTAAAAGCCTCCACTGCTCCGAGGTGACCTTGTTGAGCTAATTTATTTGTTACTTAAAAAATAATTAATTTTGGTCGTTTTCTAAACTTTTATGCAATATCTGCCTGATTTTCCTTGTCTTTTGTTTGCGCCCTTTACGGCTTGGTAAATATTTTTGAGATAATTGTGGGTGTTTTGGGTTTGATTAATTTGGTTAAGTTAGTAATTTTGTGATAATATGATTTACATGCCTTCGTTAAATTTTTTGTTGAATCATTTCCTGTATAAGTTCTGTCTTGTAATTTTCTCTGTTTGAAAATTTATTGCCTTGGCTGTATCCTTTTTAGGGGGTCTCTCATTTTATTGTATTTTTATAAGTAAATGCGGTCACAATTTTCAACAAATTTTATTGTCAAACGGTATATTTAAATTGTAAGTCATACTGCTGTTGAGCAATTCTACGTCAAAGTTGTCGCGTCCGCAGAAATATCTTCGGACAAGTGTTAACGAATCTGGACAAATTTATACATCAAATTACTACTAAAGGTTAAGCTGTGTCATTGTCGAATTATAATTTTAAGTTAGGCTTTTAGAATATTATAATTAATTTTTCAAAGTGTATAATTTGACTTAAGATATCTTATCTTAAGGGCTAAATTAAAAATTAGGTAAAGTTCTATCTCCACAGTGGCACAATTTTGCATTTTAGCAGTAATTTGATATAAATATTAAATTAGTAATATAAATATAAACTGTCCAGATTCATTGTCGTTTGTCGGAAGATTTTTTACTCCCGCGAAAAAATGGCAACCTTTTAAATTTCCTATGTTTAACACATGTAGACCTCAATTTGGAGGTGAAATGACTCAACAATTGTAAGAGTTACGACTTTTGTTTTAAGAACTCGTTAAAAGAGACCGTTGGACAACAAAATGTGTAAAAAACCTTTGAAAACAGAAAAATGGCCCGGAAAGTGAACCCCCTTAATTTTGCTTTCCATGAAGCCAATAAATGAAAATTGATAACCTCGAGTCACACTGCAGATGAATGCCTTAGTCATCAAAATTCGCAAACCAATACCGTTCAGGGTTATGTTGGACTTAGCTGACTAGTAGTTAAACGTGCTACTGAGTTGTCACCTGGTTTTTAGTTTTGGCTTTACCATATATCCAAATTAAAGGGCAGATGCAGTTAATAGCCATCAGTGCCCGCTGTTGTATCGATGTAACACGCTGTTATCATTGTCTTTTCTGTTTTCGCAAATCAATTGAACAAATAATGTTGTCCCAATCTCCCAAAGTGAACCCAATCATACATTTTGAATATTCTGAACGAACACGATAGCACGCTGCCTCGCTTTAGCACGCATTTTAGCTTTTTCCCGCTGCGCCTCAGCGCAGCAGATCTCTTATGTTTGCTCGGTCGGGCCCTCACACGCAGTTTGCGTGATAAATATATATATATATATATATATATATATATATATATATATATATATATATATATATATATATATATATCTATATATATATATGCTCTCTATATATGCTATATCTGCTATATATGCTCAAATGCCATCACAGAATTATTTTCAGTGTGCTTTGGTTTTCTAACAGCGCACGATTAACCCTTAAATGCATAACCTGGGTCAAATTGACCCACCCCCTTGTTCAAACAGCTGTGTACAGCGTAGAACGGCTTGCTGTCCGACGACTTCTTGTGACATCTCACAAAATTCTCTGATACAACTAAAAACCAAGTCAAAGTCGCAAGAAAATTCTTGCTTCTGGACAGAAGAAATTATTTTCAAAAATTTCCCCCTGGGTCAATTTGACCCAGGTCATGAAATTCACAAAGCAACACTCAGACTTGACTATTGAGTAACAGGTAGCAGCGTTTTCTTGCATCAGCTGCTGAATTCTTGCACAATAGTGGTAAATTTCATGCAATTTTATCTCTTTTTCGTTTTGGAGACCAAGCAGAGTTTGTTTGGCAGCGTTTTGAGTAGCACGATTCTGCTAGACGTCAAAGACCAGTGTTGGCTGTCCTAAACAGTCTTGTGTAGTAACGGGGTAACGTCTGGCAAGTTATGGAATCAGCATCTACAACAAACAGATATAAGCACTACCGTTAGGTATCCCAAAGGTGCTGGTAGAAGGGTCCTAACTGGCCAATTCCGTGGGGTCCTGGATCTTCCTAGTAAGAATTGTATAACTGTGGAGATTGGTTCTAAAAGGGTGTCTAAGCTGTTTTCCTTTCAGAAATATTGTTATGTGATGATTTTTGGATTCAAAACTATTGCTATTTTAACTGACTGCCACATGTGCCTGGGTACTGGCAGTTGGACAAAAAATTGTTTTCAGCTGTTATTCCACAATAGGATAATAATTATCAGTTTTGCTGCCAATTACCAAGCTTCTGTTAGCATTGTTTCAACATAGTATGCTCCACTAAGTTAAAATTAGTGTTGGGTCAAATTGACCCAGGTTATGCGTTAACGTCGGTAAAATAGCTTATGCATTTAAGGGTTAATGCTGAACACAGTAGATTTTAAATAGATTTCATTGCATCATCGTTCTGTCAGGTTTCGCAGTCAGATCTGTTTGCGACTTCAGCTGTTTCTGTCACCAGTTCACCGTATGATTTACACATACGACACGTTAACGGAGCACGCATTTTGAGCTTCCAGATCAGTTTCTGAAGTATACGTTATAGCACGGCTCTGCGTGCATTCAGAGATTTATACGCACGCCTTGCAGGAATCTCCGAGTGTGTAGCACGAGGGCTTTCCGTGCGACACTGCATAAATCTCTGAATGCAAACAATCTCGTGTTGTAAAGTACTTGTACAACGAAACAAGCTACAAATGAGGCTTGCCAGTAAACTAACAAAACTTGATTATGTGATGCTGCAGCTGATACATAAGTTCAGGCAAATTTTAAGATCATGTGGCAGTAAATTTGCCGCAGCTGGGAGGCCTTTTTTGGCATAATTAACTTATCCGCACAGTGCACGTTACAGAAGAGCAAAGCTCTTTGTAGGAGAGTGAGTTGTATAATATAGTGTATTCACGGCAGCTGGGGCCGCCGCGAAAACACGGTATCGAAGTTATTAAAACTATTTTAACAGTGTTTTGCACGTATGTTTTCTGTAATAAAGCAAGTAATAACTGTGAAATTGTAATATGGTAAAATAAAGAGCTGCGCAGCAGGTTACTGTTACCGAAATATTCGGCCAGCAGAAACTTAAATCGACGATACTAAGGCAGACGCACACCTGTGCGTAACTTGCGCAAAACTTTACCCATTTAGTTCAAATTTGGTTTGGATGTATTTGAACACATTTCTGATAGATCTCCAACAAAATTTTAAAATTTAAAACATTCTAAATTTTTAGGTTTTCCAAGGGTGTCCTAGGGGAACCAAAATTTTTTTTGTCGCCAATTTTGCTGAAGAGTTGGACACAGGGGCTGGTTTTCGATCCCGGTTTTCGTTAGCTACGTACAAGTTTAAACGTTAAGGTAAAGGTAAGGTAAAGATGACCCCTGGAGAATATCTCCATACCTGCTCCAGGGACAAGGGGATGTCGGTGCTCATCCCCGGATACACAGCCGTAGAGCCAGGAGTGTCACCTCAAATGATGACTACATCCGTGGAAGGGGGGGGGGTGAGGGCTGCGCTAAAACGTTAAGCTTACAACTTTGTTTATTTGCAGCTAACGAAAAGCCGGATCGAAAAATGGCTTTCAGTCGGCGACCCAGAAACCCCTGTATACAGCTTTTTAGCAAAATTTGAGACAAAAAGTCTTTGGTTCTACTTGATCCCTCCAGGAAAACATAAAAATTTGAAATTCTTAAATCTTAAAATTTTGCTGCAGATTGATCAGAAACTGTTTCAATGCATCCATACCAAGTTTGAACTAAATAAGTTAAGTTTTGCGAAAGTTACGCTTAGGTGTGCGATACGACGCCAATGCGCCAAATTGAGTCGTGTTTATAATTAAAGTATGCATTGTGAACGATTGACTGGCTAGTCTCGAGCCACATTTGTCCGGCAAGTGCCTTAATTTGGCGTATTTGTCAACCCTATGTTCGATCGTGTTCTGACTCCACGTGACCTTGAAGGGCTTATCACCGTAATTTTCCAGTTTGGCGGGTTTGAACCTGAATAACTCTGCCACCGTTTGATTTTGAACTTTAATATTTTGTCTTCTTTTTGAAAGCAATGTGTCAATATTGTGTGTAAAAAATGAGCGAAATCCGTGAATATCGATTTTGGACCAAAGCGCCCCCTTAAGGCCTGAAAACACAAGCAGTATGTGCACGAATTTTGTGCCTGTCTCCAGGTTTAGAAAACCAGCACAGTGTGCTAATTTCTTTGAAGCGATGGGTCTAGTTTGCGGGGGCTGGCGGATCAGCTGGCTCACCATTTGACTAAATGGATATATAAAATATTTAGCCGTTTAACTGGATGGTGAATTTGATATTAGTAGGCTTCGACATCTACATGAGGAACCTGGTTTTTCCTGGCGATATACTATGCAAGCAATGTTATATGCTTCTACGATATAAATACCTTGTTCACAAGCCGTTTCACACAGCTCCTTAGTTCTGTGTGCAACTTCAGGACCTTGGCATGCTGTTCCATGTGCTGCATAACACTGTTCGTTTTGGCATAAATAGCAGTCTGGTTCTATAACAATGATATTCCATATCTGTTAGGTAATTATATTTTGAGAGATCGATGAACCTATGAGAAGCAGATCAGACTAGAGACACCTCAAACAACACTGCAAAAAACAAGCAAACTGAACAATGTAAATTTCTAAACAATTTTGTTAGATTTTCTTTCTTCTATTTAGTATAAACCTTATGTAAATGCTTACTTTAGAATTTTAACGTCAATGTTTGTTTGATGCAGATTCATTATATACAAACCTAAAGGACTGGCAACATTGTGACGTTGTGCTACTTAAATCTACCCCTTTCTTAGCATAAATAGCTTAAATCTACCCCTTAAATCTACCCCATAGTTATAACTGTCCCCGACCTAACTATAACTCAGCTTTTCACCACTCTCGACAGCTGCTGCTCCTCTGCCAACACGGAAGCCCTTATAAGATATAATTATTCTAACACTACTGTGAAGAGAAAACTAAAATACTCACATAAAGAGAAACCCAAATGAATAAAGGACTTAGGGCGTTTGCACGCAGTGAGTTAAATGAGTTAAGACAAGAGATTTAAAATTAACTCAATCTGCTTCGAGCACTGGGTTAAAATAGTTAAATAGTTCATTTTAACTCGCTTGCAGTTAAAACATTTTAACTCTACTCTTTTAACTCGCGCATGAAAAAGCCCTAATGCTGTTTAACAGCTAATAGCTAATCAATGCAAATAAATACCAAGTAATAAAAATACGAGTTACCAGGTTGGCATTTGTCAAGGCAATCGTCTGGATGACTGAATACTTTACTTTGATGACACTCGCAACCATAGCCGTAGTAGCAATAGTTGTTGTGACACAAATAGCATGTCTCAACCAGCTGCCCTTAATATGATAGGAAAACGTTAATTAATAAACAATAATTAAGATTACATAATATTCATCTGCAGTCTAGAGTCTTATTACTACTTATCTTATTACCTGGATTAGCTTGCTTAGATATTGCACTGTTGTCATACCAGGGTAAAGTGTTTCCAGACGTGGTGTGGGATTTTGGTGAGTCTTCAAAACACGCTATGACATTGACTCCGATGGTCAATGTGTGGAGTCATTTTTCGATCCGGTGCGCAGTACACCAAAATTTGTGCGTCGTGCATAGTACCGTGGGTGGCCATCCCCTCCAACCTTTTCTCTTGCTCAGTTGTTTAATTGGTGAGCCCGTGTCATAAATTTTCCCCCTAGAAATTCCCCCCCCCCCCCCTGAAAAATTTCACCGGTGAAATATTCCCCCCGGGAAATATCGTGAAATCTTTCCCCCCTGGGAAAATATCATTGGTGAAATTTTTCCTGGGGGGGAATTTCTAGGGGGGAAAATTTCTAGGCATGGGCACGGGTCCAAAAAGTTGGACCCGGGTACCCGGCACTACCCGAAGCCCTATGTCGGATAATTGCAACGATACCCGGGTACCCGACTTCGGGTACCCGGGTACCCGGGTACCCGAGCAGTTGTCGGGTACCCGGAAACAAAATTGCAATTTTAATGCTTATTTTTTGTTTGCCATTAAAATAAAACAATTTTGCGGCATATTTCAGCTTAATTCTTTCATAAATTTAACTTGCAGGGTGACTGATGCCGAAAAGTGCTGGTATTTGGTACCATAACCAAACTTTTTGCAGCCCCACTGTGACAATGGACTCATACTATTACACAATTCAATTGAATTGTAAAAATCTGTACAGTTTTCGCTTTAGTTAGCTTTTGCTTAAGCTACTGTTTGATATATAGTAATAATATATTTTCTGGTGAAAAAGAGGTCAGCTGAATTTGGAATGAAGACATACGACTTTACAAAACTTCCATTGGCATAGGGTTAAATTGTAATATAAACTTTACCTAAACAAGTTAGGGGAAGTTGCCCAAATATGAGCAAATCCCATTTTAACATATGAAAGATAGAAGCAAAAAGTTGCCTAATTTGAGCACCCGGGTTCCTAATATGAACAAGAGGTGCCTAATATGAACCTATGTTAAACATAGCCTATAATCAGCATATAATTACATCAGAAAGCACATTTTAAGCTTCCAGAAACAATTTTACTGTTTTCAGCGTATCCTCCTGATTAGTAAATGATTTACCACTAGAGTGCACCGTCCAAAATTAACATTTTTTATCCAACAACATGATATAACATATGTACTTAATTAAGTAAGATTATGGATTAATTTCGTGGATTAATCACATTAAATAAATTAAAATATTTATATAAGTTCCACCATCTGAAGTTTGAAAAACTTTACTTTCGGCGGGATTTGACTCCTGGGCTTTTCGAAAACTGTGTGTTTCAACAATAGGATGAAATTATGAGAATGACCAAAAGAACAAAAGCGTTTACTCTAGCATCTTTGGATTCAAAAACCCTGGATAGTGATCGAAGGTACAATCCCTGGTTTTATAAACCGATGCTCTTCCGATTGAGTTTTTAGCCAATTCATAGTTGATGCTTACTTTTGCTTTAAAAGTTGCTCTCCTATGTACTACTACCCGGCAGCCCTATTGCTTTAAATGAAACTAGTTAAATTAGAGAGTTAAATTAATTAGTTAAAGAAATTAGAGTTAAATTAATCTGCATTAAGACAACAAACCTCATATCAAATGGATCAAATTTTAATATAGCTGGCTAGAATAGAATTTAATATTTCCTTAATGCGTCTTGGAAAATGTTTTAATTTAATTCTGTTTTGTTTGTTTTGTTAATGCCACTACGAATTAAAAAGCCACACAGCTAATGTATTCTTAAACTTATTTTATTTATTGAAACAATGTTTAATCTCTATAATCCTCCTGCCCGGTTGTCAACCAGTTTTAAATTCTCAATCAGGTAAACGGGTTAAATGGATTAAAATTTATTAGATTAAAAATTGAAATTGTCGTTTCTTTAATTACAGATTAAATAAATAAAAATTACAATGCGAAACCGGCTGATTCAAATCGTTGGATT
Organism: Trissonchulus latispiculum; assembly: GCA_030248195.1. Taxonomy (NCBI): domain Eukaryota; kingdom Metazoa; phylum Nematoda; class Enoplea; order Enoplida; family Ironidae; genus Trissonchulus; species Trissonchulus latispiculum. The sequence goes on from JASAND010008647.1 coordinate 8,478, forward strand.
AATGGAGCTAATTTTAATCGGTATAAGCAACAATGGTCCTATTTCCAAATTGAGATTTCGTCGTTTAGATGGTTGCAAGCTGCAATATTCGATAATGTAACAATAGTTAAAGTACAATAAGTTCAGATTTGGGCTCTTGTCTTATGATCTCAAGCAGCACAATCATGTATAAAATCAAATTTCTGAATAAGCAATTTGTATTGCAACTCAAAAATTGCAGTGTACTAACTTGGATAATGTCACAATTAGCTACATTTTTAATCGAGATTAATAAAATTTGCTTTAGAATCCTGAAAATACCAATTTCTAGGATTACCATGTGCTAAAGATACCCTATCTTCAACATGGGCTCATATTTAGGAACCCCATGTTCATAATAGGACACCAAAGGTTTCATGTTTGCTCATATTCGGACTCCATCGCAAAAGTTGGACTAAAAATAGTTTTGCAGCGACAAAATTTCAATTTATTTAATCTAAACGTTTGAAAATGTATATACTAATTCTAGACATTCTCCCCTGCAAGAGGATATAAAATTTTCCGTCATTGATCCAACAGACGGAGAGAATCTTTGCATCAAAAATGTTGCTGTTGCAACCTGGAAGGTTGCTTGCAAAAATATATTATTATGGATGTTAATACAAATAAATGTTTATAAAATCCATCGTGTAACCAGAATAAACAATTTTTGGCAGAATTATAGAAAACATTTAATGCTTTCCATCGATATATTTTAACCTTATTTTGGTGCAATATTTTATTCAATCTGGAGCTTCAAAGTGAAAGTTGACCATATTAGGCAACTGCTCATATTCGGGCAGTTTCCCCTACCTTGAGGTTGCAATTCCCGAACTGGCTTAGGGGCTTTTCGCGCAGCGAGTTAAATGAGTTAAAGGAGTTAAAATTAACTCAACCCTTTTCGCGCACAGGGTTAAAAAGGCTAAACAGTTCATTTTAACTCGGCTGCTGGGTTAAACGAGTTAAAAGTTTTTAACTCTACTCTTTTAACTCGCGCGCGAAAAGGACCTTAGAATCAAGAAATCTGTGTTCACCACGATTTTAAAAAATATGTTTTAGCGTTTCTGTTTTCAAGAATGTTAAATTTATCAAAAGTCGTAGTGCAATTATGTTACAAAACCACTAATCAAGAAACTGGCAGAATATTGTATCATTAAGATTTTATAAAAATGGACGATCTGTTTGAAAGGTGCATTAGTCTAGACTAGAAAAGAGTAGACCAGACTTAAAGGCCGAGTTCAATTCAACTCTTTTTAGTTCAGCTTAATTTCGCGGAAAGGCCGTAAAGAACGGAAAGTTACGACATCCGAATATAGAGTTTTCTTAGTCAGTAGTATAGGGCGGGCATTTCATACCCCAATCCCAATCCCAAAACACCCAGTTTCTGCCCTTACCAATCAAATACCCTCACAACACCCAGTAGTCACCCCTTGCTTTGCTACCAGTAAATACCCTTACCAACCACACACCTTCACAACACCCAGTTCATACCCCCAGTACTTCCAGTTTACACACCCAGTACTCCTTGTTCCCCCAGTTTATACTCCTAGTTCTGACACCTAGTTATTACCCTTACCAACCAAACACCAGTCAAACACCCTGTTTATACACCTAGTTCTCCCGGATGCCACACCCAGTAACCTTTCATTACGCGCCTTGTCCTTGGTGTTTTTATGTACTGCGTCGCTTTTATTGATTTTCAGTAAGAGTCACTCCGAGTAAACACCGAGTATACACCGAGTCTATTTTTGCAACTTTTCCCCATACTTGACTTTACCTTCCCTATCTTTCCTGCTTCCACAATTTCATGATTCGAGTCACTCCAAACCTACTCCGAGTATACACCGAGTAAACACCGAGTAAACTCCGAACCTACTCTAAACATGCTCCGTTTTTGCTCCGTACCTGCTCTAAATATACTCCGTTCTTACTCCTTTTATGTATTCAGACTTAGTAGGTCCTTGATTTTGCCAATACCCCAAGTAGTCACCCAATACTTATACACCCAGTTCGTCCTACCTACCCATCAATCTCTACTTTTAGTCTTCCCTGACGAAGCACCGTGATTTTCCCTATGCGTCACTCCTAGATTACACCAAGCCTACTCTGAATTTTTTATCGGGTTTTTAAATACTCACCCTTAGTCTGGCCATTTCTTTTCACCGGGACCCGTAACCACCTCGACTTTAAGTCTTGAGTCACTCCTAAAGGACCCCGAGCCTAGTCCAGGTATACACCGAACTTCCTATAATCGAACATTTGTGGGCATGTATCCCTGGTTGCTTCGCGGCGTTCACTACTTGAGGTTTGAGTAACTCCTAGTACTTACACCGACCCTTTGTTTTTGACATTTTCCAGGATCCTTACCTGACCTTTCTTGCTTTGCCGTAACTTCCTTCTCCCCAGGTTTCGCACTCCGAGTGACCCAAATTAGCTCAGAACCTACTCCGAGTATACACCGAGCCTACTCCGAGTATACACCGAGCCTACTCCGAGCCTGCTCTGTTCTTGCTCCTTTTATGTGTTTTGATTTTGTTTACCTTTTTATGTCCACACTTTTTGTACTTCTTGTATTTCTTACATCGTCCCGGCACGGCCAGTTATGCTTATACGATCTTCCTTATCTCCGCGATTTTAGGAGAGTCACTCCTACACCTTGTATATCTACTTCCAGTCCTCGAAGTCGTCGCGTCGAATTGGCCTCACCAATCTAGACATGACTAACTTCGAGGACTGGAAGTAGATATACAAGGTGTAGGAGTGACTCTCCTAAAATCGCGGAGATAAGGAAGATCGTATAAGCATAACTGGCCGTGCCGGGACGATGTAAAAAATACAAGAAGTACAAAAAGTGTGGACATAAAAAGGTAAACAAAATCAAAACACATAAAAGGAGCAAGAACAGAGCAGGCTCGGAGTAGGCTCGGTGTATACTCGGAGTAGGCTCGGTGTATACTCGGAGTAGGTTCTGAGCTAATTTGGGTCACTCAGAGTGCGAAACCTGGGGGGAAGGAAGTTACGGCAAAGCAAGAAAGGTCAGGTAAGGATCCTGGAAAATGTCAAAAACAAAGGGTCGGTGTAAGTACTAGGAGTTACTCAAACCTCAAGTAGTGAACGCCGCGAAGCAACCAGGGATACATGCCCACAAATGTTCGATTATAGGAAGTTCGGTGTATACCTGGACTAGGCTCGGGGTCCTTTAGGAGTGACTCAAGACTTAAAGTCGAGGTGGTTACGGGTCCCGGTGAAAAGAAATGGCCAGACTAAGGGTGAGTATTTAAAAACCCGATAAAAAATTCAGAGTAGGCTTGGTGTAATCTAGGAGTGACGCATAGGGAAAATCACGGTGCTTCGTCAGGGAAGACTAAAAGTAGAGATTGATGGGTAGGTAGGACGAACTGGGTGTATAAGTATTGGGTGACTACTTGGGGTATTGGCAAAACCAAGGACCTACTAAGTCTGAATACATAAAAGGAGTAAGAACGGAGTATATTTAGAGCAGGTACGGAGCAAAAACGGAGCATGTTTAGAGTAGGTTCGGAGTTTACTCGGTGTTTACTCGGTGTATACTCGGAGTAGGTTTGGAGTGACTCGAATTATGAAATTGTGGAAGCAGGAAAGATAGGGAAGGTAAAGACAAGTATGGGGAAAAGTTGCAAAAATAGACTCGGTGTATACTCGGTGTTTACTCGGAGTGACTCTTACTGAAAATCAATAAAAGCGACGCAGTACATAAAAGCACCAAGGACAAGGCGCGTAATGAAAGGTTACTGGGTGTGGCATCCGGGAGAACTAGGTGTATAAACAGGGTGTTTGACTGGTGTTTGGTTGGTAAGGGTAATAACTAGGTGTCAGAACTAGGAGTATAAACTGGGGGAACAAGGAGTACTGGGTGTGTAAACTGGAAGTACTGGGGGTATGAACTGGGTGTTGTGAAGGTGTGTGGTTGGTAAGGGTATTTACTGGTAGCAAAGCAAGGGGTGACTACTGGGTGTTGTGAGGGTATTTGATTGGTAAGGGCAGAAACTGGGTGTTTTGGGATTGGGATTGGGGTATGAAATGCCCGCCCTATACTACTTTAGTCCAATAGAAGGGCTCATACCAGGTCGCAATACCGACTTGCAATCGGTTATGGTTCTTCAAAAAATTTGACTAAAATCATCACTTTCAGTGAACTGGACTGATTTATGAAAGTTCAGACCCATTTCTATGCTCATTACAATTAGGGAATGTTCTGAAGTCATGATATCTGCTGTGGGAAATTTGTCAAGCAATATTCAATATTGTCACTGTAAACTTCAGCTTAGACTTGTTCTGCAATAATCCGTGGATCTTTACGATTTACCCCTCCACCACTCTAAAATCAGAGTTATCGCGGACACAGAACAGAAATTTAAAATAAGTTTTTTATTCTGAGCTTTGTTAGTTCTGCGTATGTATGAGCTAAGCTTGTAAGCTTCAAAAGCGAACTTATACGGAGCTAACGGAAAACCGAATCGAAAAACCGATTTCAGATTATTGTTCTGGTTCCCAAAAAATGCTATATGCAACTGTTCAGCAAAATGGGGGTCAAAACTTTTACGGCTCCCTTAGTCTCCGTTTAAAGTGGAAAAACATAGAATTTCACTTAATGAAAAACTTCGCAATATTTGAGCTCTGGATGATTGAAAACATATATACCCCTACCAAATTTTAGCTTGATTCGTCAAGTTTTAAACTTTGTGAGTGTTGTGGCGCGAGGCGGGTAAACTGGAAAGTCCCAGTTTTATCCGGGTTTTTCCGGTTTTACTGAATATCGGGTACCCGAAGCAGGACCCGGGTACCCGAAAATTTTCGGGTACCCGGGTACCCGTCGGCAGTGGCGCACATAGGAAAACTTTTCAGGGGGGGCGGACCTCAAAAAATTTGGGGGGGTCTGGGGCAAAATTTTTGAAAACCAGGTTTAAAATTCAAAAATAAGCGTAAATTAAACGAAAATCGAATAAATTTTGCGCCGAACAAGGGCGCACCCGGGATTTAAAACAGGTGAGTTGAGTCTCAAAAAGTTTTTGCTTTCACCAGGTGCACAACATTTCGAAATAGCCGGTTATCTACCGGGGGGTCTGGGGGGGCGGAGCCCCCCAGAAGTTGAAGAAATTTTTTCTTCAACTTTAATCTTTTCATATCTTTTCATACGAATCTTTAATTCTTTTCATACTGAAGAACTGAGAAAATTTTTTAAAATTCTTGACATTTTTAGGCAAAAATGGTAATTTTCTCCGAAAAGTCGGATGCATTCCAAGCTTTTTCTTCATAAATGCAATAAATATGCCGTTAAAAACTGGAACATTCGCGCCGAAGGCGCGAAATTTTTTGGTTTTTTGCCCTTTTTCCTCTTTCTCTCCTTAATTTTTCCTACCTTCGAATCGCGACGGGGGGGGGCAGCCGGCCCCCCCCCCCGCCCCCCCCCTAAGTGCGCCCCTGCCCGTCGGGTACCCGACTACCCGTGCCCATGCCTAAAAATTTCACCGTGACACCGGGAATAAAACCCCGAAGCTCAGACCACTACTGAGGTCAAGCGCGATGAACGCAGACCTGGAGACTGCGGGTGTAGATATTCAGTCCAGGCGGTCGAATCGGATTTTTGGGGTACGCCAGTGGGGCGCCTGAGCGAAAGGGAGAGGGAACAAATCACACGAAACTACCTCAAAATAACTCCAGGCTAATCCCAGAATTTAATTTAGCTAATAAATTAGAAGTCAAGTCGCTACAAATAAATAAGAAAACTAATAAAAATGGCAAACGATGGATTTAATAAGAAATGCTATGTCGGGGTTCAGCAAGGAATTGGGGAAAATAGGCAACCCCACAGAAATTAGGAAGAGAGAAGGGGTTAAGTTAGAAATTTTAATAAGAGGAATAAGGGTTAGGATTTGAAATTATAGTGATAAGGATTACAGATAGTTAATTTAGTAAGAAAGTGACCCAAAATTCACTGAAAATAAAGATCTATAATATTTTTGAAAGACAGGATAGCACCACAGATTAGCGTAAGGATAGCACCACAACCGACTAAATTTACACGTAAATGTATATATCGGGTTGCCTAACAATAATTCAACACCAAAGTTTATAACGGTTCTGATAGAAATTTAGGAATTTTTGTAAAGTTTGGGAAAAATAGCGAAAAAAAGAATTAAGAATACTTTGGAAGGGGAGGGGCAATAGAGCGCCGTTGCTACTGCTGACAAATTTGCTGACTCACAAAAGTTGTAGTAGTAGTGAGCTTCCACAAGGGCAACTAGCACAGTCAAATATAATATTCCAAATCCTTGCAGCTTATGCATGGCACGTCATTGACTGAAACACTGATGCGTGTGGAACTGTACGAGAGGTGTTTTATGACAACTGACCTTTCCTACAACATCCAATTTAGCGCAGGTGTTCTAATCCAGTGTATTTGCTAGAAAGCATTGACTCTATTCTTGAATGTCATTCATAACAAGAATTTAAAATGATAATAAGATTCCGGTAATTCCGTACTAATTGTAGAAACATATTTGACTGGTCAGAGACAAATGGAGCAAGAGGCCCATTACTAGTACAGTCTAATAGCGACTGTTAATTGGATGGACCTAACATCCCATTAGCAAGAGTGCAGAATTGCACTATATATTAGAAGAAGAGTAAGCCACTAGAGGGCTTCTCTTCTTGGCATTGCATACCGGTGCTCCGCCCACAATACGCGAATCGCGAATGTCCCCCCGTTTGGTGGGGGGGGGGTAGCTCAGTTCGACAAAGCATACCCCCCTCCGTTTGGTGGGGGGTTGCAGAAAAGAGGTCCCCGTTTGGTGGGGGGGGGTAGCCAACAGCCAATCAGATTGCAGAGACCCCCTCCCCGTTTGGTGGGGGGGGGGGGGTAGCAGAGGATTACGGTAGTTTTTGTTCTATTCGAAAATGGATCCCGGTTTGGTGGGGGGGTAGCCAAAAGAGGTTCCCGCTTGGTGGGGGGTAAGCAAAAGGGGTTCCCCGTTTGGGGGGGGTAGCCAAAAGAGGTCCCCGTTTGGTGGGGGGTATGCAAAAGGGGTCCCCCGTTTGGGGGGGGTCGCTAGCAGCCAATCAGATTCAGCCAATCTTTGTCTGTCTTGACGACCCCCCCCCCTACCAAACGGGGACCTCTTTTTGGCTACCCCCCCCAAACGGGGCCCACTTTTTGCCAACCCCCCCCCCCAAACGGGAAGGGGTATGCCTGTCGACCCCCCCCCCCCAAACGGGGTGTGAAGTTTGAGTCTACGTATGTTATTAAAATATACTGATTCTTGAATAAAACGAGTTGTCTATCTAGAATTTAGGATAAGACTAGATCACAAGGTAACTGTGTGGTGTGTGATGCCAATGGAAAATGCCCTAAGTCTACTTAAAAGAATATTAAGCAACAAATGATTTTACTGTCAATTTCACAACTGAGCCGACAGGACTCCAGAAAATACAAAATCAAGCTAACAATGCAAATATTTTCACATTGCTTTTCAAATATAAACTAGAATAAATTTATAGCGCCAGAGGAATTCACAAAATAATCCAAATCTCGCAACTAGACAATAAATGCGCGAAAACCCCAAAAATCGGATCGAACCCACTCCAATTCCCCGACCACTTCTCAACCCTCCCAAACTCAACTGCACCGTTCAGGCGTGAACCAATTGACAAATTAGCTAAAGTACCGACAATTTCAGACAGAAGTCACAAAAATACTGAGCGTTTGTCAAGTTAAGTAATTTCTGAATAATTTCATAATTTAGGAGTGTGCGCTAACTTCACAAAATGTCTATCTTTAATGTACGCTATCTTCACATAATACCCCCTCTTTCCCCCGGGCGGCCTCGGACGGGTTTTGACCGGTTAGAAAAAAGATAAAAGGAATTATCACAGGTATTCTACGTACTAATAAGATAAAACGTTTGTAAGAACTTCTACGTAAAAGTAAAATATTTTTGATGCACCTGCATCGGACCTCGGTCGAGTAAACACATTCTCGACATGCTGACCGGACTACGGTAAAACTACTCAAACTTAATTGAGACTGCTTTTCAACTTTTAACAACTACTTTTGACGACGATTATTACAATACAACAAATTACAGAACAACATCCTAAAGTAGAAAACCGTCCGACGCCACAGAAAAACGAAAACACCCCAATTGAAGAAAAGCCACAGAAAATAGAAGATATGTAACTATATATGCATAGCATAAGTGACAATATATATTTTGCAAAACCGCAGACAAAAGAATTGGAAAGAGGTATATTAAGACGAAAACAATATAAGCAATGCCAAAGCAAACAATACAGAATGTAGTAAAGATTCTTTGCCTAGCTACGTATTTAGAAGAGAAAAATAAACAAAAAAATTTTGAAGAAAAAGGTGAAATTGACAGTCAACTAATCAGTAAGTTAAAACAAGTTACGAGAAAAAGAGAAAGTGAAAAACTACTGACCCGGCACCAAACTATGTACATTACAACGGCCAAGCCGAGGTAGCGGGCACCCATATGAAAAATCGGAAAACAATCAAACGACCCCAATTTTAACAAAATTTTGTCCCTGGGCTCCCTCCCAACTAACAAACACAGATATCAGACAGAACAGAACCCGAAATATAGCACAACCACTACAAGGTACAAGGGTGGCTGGAAAGTGTCAACAAGGTGCCTTGTACTTGTACTTGTACAAGGTGCCGAGAAGGGGACGACGCGGTCTTCACCCCAGCACCGCAACAACGAACCCGCGAGAACAGGAGCCATCACCAAACAATCCAGAACCTGGCTGCCGCACCAGAACGAACTGGCCTGGAACAGTCAACGCAGGACCACAAATCAACAGCCGACCAGGAACCCAAACCATCAAGAAACCAAGTCAGGATGGCAAACACAACCCAGATGGCCCGGAAGCATATTTCTAATCTGTGTAACTGGAGTACGCATTCTAAAATGTGTAGCGTAAATACGCAAGCGATTAGAAAGTGTGTACTTGGAATACGCAGCATACTTTCTAGTGTTCAGTTTCATATAAATACGTTATATACCCGCTGTGTATGCTATTAATATATGCTGCATATAATTTCAAAACATTTACAAGACAAAAGGTAGCGAAATTTCAAAGTTTTTTATAGTTTAAATTTCAGTGTTTTCTATGGGAAACCAATGTCACTCAAGAGTCAAGAACATTCATTTCTGATTTTGCAATTTTAAATAATTAAAAAACTCAAACTTTTTACCAATCAATCCAATGTTTTTGAGTGACATTGGTTTCCCGTAGAAAACACATAAATTTAAACTATGAAAAACTTTGAAATTTCGCAACCTTTTGTATTGTAAATATTTTGAAATGCGTTCGAATGCATTCATACAGGATTTAACCAAAACAAGTATATACTTTTAAAAATTAGACTAAGCTCCCTTTGCTAATTGACACTGCCGTGTGGTTATACTTTTATATTTCTTTCTCCACTAGTATGTTCATAACGCATTTATATGCAGCATATAACAGCATACACAGTGGGTGTATAACGTATTTATATAAAACAATAATAACATATAATGGAACACTAGAAAGTATGCTGCGTATTCCAAGTACACACTTTGTAATCGCTTGCGTATCTACGCTACACATTTTAGAATGCGTATTCCAGTTCCACAGATTAGAAATATGCGGCCGGAAGCCAACTGCCTGCCAGACAGAGAATACAGGAAAGCACGCACCCAGCAGGAGGGTCTACGATCACTGTAGGACTCCTGCTAGCCATAGGACTGGCCAGTTGAAAAAACAGGAGGCCTTGTAACCTCTCCTGCACAGTTCAAACATGTTTCACGAGAGTCCCACAGAGGCCAAGCCCCCAACTAGACAAGGGAACGCGCAGGCAAGGCGCGACATAACCCGCATAGAAACCACAAAGTCAATAAAAATATAAAAATCATGGCCAAAACAGATGGCACCACAGTAGAAAAGTTCAACCCGGGAAAACCCGGAGCACCGGAATGGCACCAAAGGAGACCAGTCAATCCGGGCGCGCAGCCAAGTCCACGTTCCGGATCCAGCGGCCAACCAACCATCCTCACCAGACCTGCGCCAAACGACCAGGTCACCCGAAACCATGCCGCTTCCAACCATTCCGCCAGCCAACAAAGCACCATGGCCCTGGGGAGCACACCTGGGCACCAAACAGGGGTGGGGGCGGCACCGGACAGTAGCAATGATTAGGCGACAGCAAAATCTAGAACACAAAACAAAAATTAAGGCCAACGAATAAAGCACAAATGGAATCTTGATTAATAAAATGGCAAAAATTTATGCAAAACGAAAAATAAGTACGACATAGTACAGACGACACAATTACAGCCCCACCTAAGATTTGGAAAAAGCTCCAGACCAGAGTGTCGATACGCCCCAGCATATGGAGGCACCGGCACAAAGGCCTGTGCTGATTCAAAGAAAAACTCAAGGCTACTTGAAACGGAATCTAAAAATGAAAAAGAATGGTACCGAGCGTGCCGCCCTCCCACCCGGCATACGGAGGTCGCGACGACCCGCAAGGTACCACTCCAAAGAGAGTGGGAAAAAGTAGGAGCCCAAAAAATTAGAAAAATCCAATAAAAAGTGTAAAAGTAAAAAGAAGACCACGACTTGCGAATTCAGAAATTTCAAAATCAAGAAAAAAGTAGAGATCAACAGAAACTAAAGGGAAAGGGGAGGAAAGGTTTATTCTAAAGAGATCAAAAAGGTCAAAGTACGTGTATATGTATATACGTATCAAAGAATCTAATAACGTAATGTTATCAAAAGACTTTATTCTAATAGACAACTATAAGAAAAGTTAAATCGAAAATTCAACAAAAGATTAGAAAAAGCTAGAACATCAAAAGATTTCGAGAAAACAAAATTGATCATTATAATTATTACAGGAGGCCAAGGAAACCTAAGCAGAAATTACAATCTAGCTTTTAAGAGTCTCGGAAAACAACGAAAAGGTCAAGCAAGTCGTAGTAAAAATTAAAAATTAAAAAATTAAGAAAAAGATTAGAAATGACCCCATTACCCCCCACCCAGCTAAAACTTTAAAGACATGTTACGGCGAAAAGTGAACAATATGTATATAAATAAACGGGGCACAACAACACTAACACGCGACGAAATTATTGAGAG
>JASAND010008648.1:0-26486 GCA_030248195.1 Trissonchulus latispiculum
CTGCTTGGTAGCAGTTGGGTTGCTTTGCGCCGTCGACAAGACAGCGCACGGGGACCATAGCTTCAGACCGGGGTTGTAGGGTTTTCTTCTCCCTCATACAGAAGAAAACGCTAAGGACGGTCTGAATGCTAAACTTGTTAGCCAGGGCCTGTAGTTCTTCCGGGGTCAGGAGGGGCGTCTCCCAATAGGGAGTTCGGAGGGAATGGGTTTTTGGGATAATGGACCAATCGGCTCTTTCCAGGGGAAGTCATATCCAATTATGACGTCCTGGTGTAACCCTTGGGTTACATGGAAGGTGAAACTGAATTTATGGTTATTACAAACAAAAGGGAGTTCGCAAGAGCCGATTATTTGGAGGGTGGAACCCGCTGCGGCAGTGGACACTTTGGCCACCGTCGCAGTGTCCAGGGAAAGGGAGAAGATACCCGAGGCATTTACGCGGTCGAAAAATGCCTTGGAAATGAGGCAAATATTGGCCCCGGAGTCTACGAGGGCAATGGCTTTGACCCCGGACACGCTCACCAGGATTAGGGGGCTTTTCCGCAGAGCAATACGGGAGCATTGCGATGCGAAAAAGGATGTGTTGCCCATCAAAACGGCTTGGACCGCTTCTCTGATGGGATTAGGGGGCGGGCTTTTGGGTGGTGAGGCGTCCAAGGTCTGCGCCTCCTCCTCCAGACATTGCGTTGGCTCCGGAGGAAGCGAGGGGGACGGGGTTTTTTCGGGGGATCTGGGTTGGGTGGGAGAAATGGGTTTTTCGGGTTGAGAGGGGGCTTCCCCCTCAGAAAGGGACCGTTTATGGGTAGGAGACCGGGTTTTCTTCGATTTTGGAGCGGTCTTATTGGTCGTGGGGTCGGACTGAGGACGTTGAGGTTGAGGGAGAGGATCAGCCCAAATGGACATATTGGGGAGACGGAGTTGGCCAGATGCTTCCAGCTCCTCCGTCCGGCGGCGGTCCATGGCCATGAAGTCGAAAAGCAAGTTCTCGAACTCGTCGACTTTCCTGCGGACCTGGGTCATGGTGGTATGGAAGTCTTCGTTAGCCTTTCTAGTGGCGTGGCCCACAGAGGTTAACACTTCATGTTGGGCAGCCTCCACCTCGTTCAGCTCCTCGCGGACTTCCTGGAACATGTCACCCAATTCAAAGTAAGGTGCCCACTGTTCCGGGGTAAAGGGATTAGCAGAGGTTGCGGTTGGGGGGACAGAATCGTGGCGGGCGCTTTTGGAATGGCGGGGGGCGAGCCGCCACGAATTGTCCCCTTTATTCCGCAGGAGGCGGATGGGGTCAGGGTTTGTTCCAGTGGGGGCGTCGTCAGGGTTACGTAGGTTACGTAACCGGGAGGCCAAGTCATCGTTATCCCGGGAAATGGGGATATCCTGGTGCTGTGAGGCGCTGGGGGGGGTCTTGCTGACCAGAGGTGGACGGCAAGATCTCCCCAGGGCTTTGTTGGAAGTTAGGGGGGGAATGGGTACGTACGTTATCGGATATACGTACGTTTTTGCGGTTTTGTCGGGTAAGGGGTGGGGTAGTCGGCAGTGAGTCCTTTAGGGGAGGGACGTTGTCGATGAGATCCACTTGGATCTTTTTCGTCGCTTTTTGGGGTTTGTAGGAATGCCGGGCGGGTTTCCACTGCCGACTTTTAACCCGCTTATCACTCAACAGCACCAGATTTGCCCCGGTAAGAGGCGGGTGAAAGGTCGAGGGAGAATAGGAATCATGATGAAAATCATGATTCTCTTGCTGGGGTGGGGTTAGAGGAAGTCTGGCGTGGTCCAAGACTGAGGTCGGCAGGGGGTTTGGGAGAGTTTTGGCGTGGTCCAAAACTGGGATCGGCGGGTCAGTTTGGGTAGGGGCGGACGAAGGCGGCCTTTTGCGAGACTGGTCTCCCCCGTCTCCAAAAGGTTTCACCTGTTTCCGCCACCGATTCCAAAACTTATAGGGACGGGTATTACCTTCCTTATCCCTGATAAGGTTCCCGCCGCCGGGGTACCCACCATTGGCCATAACCAAATCGTGGGAGGGGAACCAGACCTGACGACGCTTCTTCTGACGCTTCCTCCGGATACAATATTTGCAACTGGGATTGTTGCAAATCTCCTGATATTGGGCGGACACGGCTTGAAGGCCCATGGTCTGTTTCCATTCAGACCAGAACCAGTTGGGGCGGAGCAGGCCATTGCCGTATCGGACGGAATCCCCGCCGCCGGGAAATCCTCCGTACATGTTGACCAGCTCCTCTGTGGGCCTCCACTGACAAACCCTGACCTGCTTGGGTTCCAGAAAGGAAAGGCTACGTCGGACAGGGTATGGAGGTTCGGCAATGTGGTCGAACAGACTAGGCAGTCCGCTCTTGGGGGGAGGGGACGGGGTATAATCCGTTGAACAAGAGGATCCAGATAGGGAGTCTGTTCGATAAAATTCGGGGGGAGGGTCTGAGGGGTTAGGTTCATGGGCGTTTGGGTTAGATGAGGGGGGGTGATTAGTAAAGGCAAGGACCATATTTACAGCATAGGAGGGTTGCCGGGGGCGCCCTCCAGGGTTTACTGAGGACGCCCCTGGTTGGCGTTTCCCTGGTTCTGAAAAAGGCCAGGGGGTCTCTGGCTCCTGGGTGGGGGTGGGAGGTCGTTCTGGGCACCTCCGTGTTGGTCAGGGGGTTGGGACGGGTTCAGCGGCTGATCCGTGACAGCCACCTTAGGGTTACTCAGCATACGTAAAAACCCGGGGTGGTTTGGACCCAGGTTCTGGACTGCTCGAATTCGGTCAGGGCATTGCATCCAACCATGCCCTTCCTTCACACACCAGAAGCACAATCTAGGTCCGTATGGCCTCTGGTTGGGGTTAGTGGGACGGGGACCAGAGTTGGAGGGGTAATTATAGCCAGACCTATAATTAGAGTTGGGACGAGGGTTCTGAGATCGGGGAAAACGGGGCTGTTGGTACTGGGCTCGAGCTTGAGGGGGGTAGGTCGGTGCCGTACGCATTTCTGCTGCATAGGCCTCTCGCTCCGGGGAATTTGGGGGGTAATCGAAGTAGTCAGGGTCTTCGAAAGGGTCGTCATAAGCTCGAGCCACGAAGGCTAGGGGCGGGGTTTCTTCCTCCATGGCCCGCTCGACGGACTGGACAATAAGCAGAGCTCGATCGATCATGGAGCTCTGCTCATTTTGGGGCCAATAGGACATTTCGGCTAGCTGACCAGCCACCCGGACCCTGAGGGCTTCCCTCAGACCGGATTTGAACTGTTCAGCCATTTTCCGGTCACGTTCCCGGATACCAGCGGAGGGGAAGGCTTTTACCGCCAAAAGTCGGAGGGCCGTTACGTACTGGTGGGCTTTTTCCGAGGGTTGTTGCCTTCGGCGGTAAAATTGGTCGGCATACTGCTCGACCGTTGTGGGGATGGGCTCGTACAATTGCTTCAAAATGTCCACCAATTTCTCGAAGGAATCGGGCAGGTTCGGGCCATGGAGGGCTTCCTTGACGGAATCGTCAAGGAACTGCCACAGAATTCGGTGGAGGAGGTGGGGAGGGACTTCATGGACACGAGCCGTGTCCTTGAAGTTAGAAATCCAGGTCGTGAACTTGATCTGGCTCTGGGGGCCTAGGAATGGTTTCGTTCCCTTAAAGGCCTTTAGGTACTCAGCCACGTGTCGCGCCGTGGACAGATTGGACTGCTCCACCTGGGCTTCCCTGGTGTGCAGTCGGGGGTCAGGGCGTCTCCGGGAAAAGGAAGGGCGGGTAGGTCGGTTAGCCCGAGTATCGCTTTGGGCCCGGGGGCGAAATGGGAATGTGGGGCCATCGTCGCCGGATTCCGAGTCAGATGACGGCGGAGAATCGCCGTGGGGAGGGGATGGACGGTTAGGGGGCTGCCCCCTCGTCCTTGGTTCGGGTAGGGGTTTCACGTCGGAATCCTCTTCGATGGCCGCCACAATCTCGAGGAATTCTGTATAAACCCTGGGGTGGTTTTGATACAGAAAAACCCACATTTCCCGGGTCATATGACGTACCTGCTGGGCCAATACCGACTTACCAATCTGGTCGTCGAGACATTCATAGGGGGTTTTATGCGTAGGAGGGGCCCAGCCAGGACACGCCGGGACTTTGGGACAAAAACCCAGAGCGGGTTTTTTCTTGGGTTGGGGCTTTCCGGACGGCTGGTCCAGAGGAGTGGGATTGGGGGGTGGGGCTGAATCCGCGGAATTTCCGGAGGTAGAGGGATAGGACTCATGTGAGGCCAGGGGGGGCGTCCCGTCATCATAATTCTGGCGGTTCCGTAGGTCACCCGACTTGTCCCACATCAAGCCGGATGAAGGGGAGGCCAGGCCCCAGTGCTGGCTAGACCGGCGATTTTGGGGTTTTTGAGCTCCCTCAGAGGTAGCTCTGGGTCGGGTAAGGGGGGGCATGGATTTTCTCACTCGTGATTGGGCGGGACCCGAATCAGTGAGACGATCAAAAATGGGGTTTTTAGGGTTAGGGGCATCGCCGATCAGCCGGGCCAGCTGCTCTTGATATTTCCTCCACTGGCCTCGGGTACGCAATTTATCTTCTTCACTGGGGTCGGAACCGTCCAGGTGGACCGTGGAATCATGACGGGAGGGGCTTCCTCTACCTCCGTCCTGGGGGGAGTCCGACGAGGGGTGTAGATCGTCCTCGGGACTCAGTCCTGACCCGAGGCGGATGTGAACGGAAGATCCGTGCTGCCCAGAACTTCCGCCCACGGCCCCAAGGTCAGGGGGGGGAGGGTCAGGGGACCGGGCCACTCTGGGTTTACTATCAAAGGGGTCGTCTTCAGGGGGGCGATTATCCATTATGAACAAAACACAAGAAAAACAAAACACTTACCGAGTTAGTTATATACGTATATCAAAAATTTGGGCAGCAGTTGGGGACAAAAAGGGACGTTTGGGACGATATACGTATATAACTAGGGCGGGTCAGGGGTATCCAGGCCAAGGGAACGAAACTCCAATAATACGTACGTATTTCAGGCCAAAATTCGGGGGTTGGGTCAATCTCCGGATCGACCTGGATTTTCGGGGAATCCGTCCAAGGGGTAGCAGCAATCCACCAGTGGGGCTGACAAGGGCCAACAATACCGGGTTAGATTCCTGGGCGGGTCCTGGAATCTGACCAAATTTTACAAAATTTTATATTTCCTTCCCAAAAATTTTCGGGGTGGGGAGGGGCAATTTGGTATAAATTTAGGGCGGGTAGGGAGTTGCTGGTATAATAGGGGTAGATTATCACCTGGCGTGGTCCTGGTGATAATCTAAGGGAAAAGTTGGTCTGCCCAACTATAATAAATAAATTTCCAACAGGTAGGAAAAAAATAACACGACACAAAATTAGGCACGAGAATAAAATAAACACACCACTCGTCCGCAGAAAGGAAAACGGGACTAATAAAATTCACGGGGGATTGACAGGAAGTCAGGCGTCTGACTGGGACTTTAAGCGATGCGTGGGCGGACCTTCAAAGGACCCAAGCAAAGTCAGGCGCCTGATAAGGACTCAAGCGGTGCGGGGGCGGGCCAAAAAAGTTAACACAAAGGTTTGCAATTGGGAATGACGTCAATTGCAGACCTTTGTGAATACACCCGGGGGGGATGGGTATATGAGACCGGCGAATCCAGTCAATATTAGGGAAAATGAATAGGGGGGGGGGAAACTTTACAGGTAGTAGGTAGAGGAAAAAAAATAATTTGGGACTCTAAAAAATTTTTGGACTAGGGGGGGGCTAGGAAAAATTAATTTAGGGGGGGGGGGAAATCGGAAAAATATTTCAGGGGGGAGAAAAATAAAAAGGGAGAGCCTAGAGCTGGCAGCCTAATGTAAAATATGGAGGAGCTAGGGATTTTAACCTCTGAGCTCAAGCCCCAATTTCACAAGTGGAACTGTGCGCAAGACGCTGACCTGCGACTGCGGGTGGAGATATTTAGTCCAGGCGGCTCTCTACCACCGACTTGCCTCGCCAAGGGGGAACTGGGTAATTTTTGGGGGACGCCAACGGGGCGCCTAGCAAAATTGGGGGAAATACACACACAAAAATAGGCTCAGTTATGATTCAGCTCCGGGCTATTCCCAGAGCTCTACCTAGCTAAATAAGAGATCCAGGTCTAGTTAAAATTAATAATAAAAAGGTTAAGAAACAAGACAACTGGCAGTTTAATGGGTCAATACGGGGCAAAGTTACAACAAGAGAGTCCGTCCGGCGGTATCCGGACAAGACAGGCAAGGTACAGCGGACTACCCGCACAATAACAGGAAAAGGGGGCACAAAAGGGAACAGAGACAAAGAAAAGGGGAACCAGCAACAAATAGGGCAGAGGAACAATAAAAATAAAATTGGGGAGGGGACTTAGCTAGTGACGTTAGACCCGGGGGAGGGAACGGGGCAACCCCGCTAGTTAGGTGGGAAAAGGGAAGGGGGTGGTTAGGAATTAATTTGAAAAATAAGCAAAAAGGAAGGGGGATTAGAGTCCGGAAACAGTTAGAAAAGGAGTTAGAAAGGGTTTTCTAAAGGAAAAATCAAAAACTGGAAACTTACAATTTAGGTGTAGACAGGTGAGGGTGGGGCCCCAATCTCAGATAAACAGCCGCACGGTGACTTGTCAAAACTCCCAACTGACTAAAGGGTGATGTAATCATTCAAGGAGAATTTTGATATGCGTTGGGAACGGGAGGGTCTATCTTCGCTAAGCCAACTAAAATTGGAAATACATGCAATGTTAAGTTTACGCTCCGAAATAAGTAATTTTAAGTAATTTTCAAAAGGTGAGCATAAAGTTAGCACTGCACAGTATTTTAGGGGGATTTTACATACAAAATAATACATAATTATCGGACTTCCCAACAATTATAATAATACAATATTTATGGGGAGTTTGGGGAATTTTGGGGGATTTTGGGGGAGTTTTAGGAAAAATAGCGAAAGTGGGAATTAGGAAAGGACTTGGAAGGGGGGTGATAACGGGGACGTTATTACCCACATTACAGTAGTAAGGGGGCCTCGTTCGCAGTTTACTACGCAGTGCTCTTGCTTGCGATTGTAATTGCTAATTTGAAACGTAACCAACATCCAAAACCTTATTAGACAAACTAAATGAAATTTGGTTTAGTTCGTCCCCTGCTATTGGTCATGTAAATTAGACCTTTATATCAAATTCAAGCACGTGGACAAACTTAACACAAGGGACATTTAGTTTGAGGAAGTGAAAAGCTTCAAAAAAGTAGGACAGC
Source organism: Trissonchulus latispiculum (assembly GCA_030248195.1). NCBI lineage: Eukaryota > Metazoa > Nematoda > Enoplea > Enoplida > Ironidae > Trissonchulus > Trissonchulus latispiculum. The sequence goes on from JASAND010008648.1 coordinate 7,235, forward strand.
ATCTTTGAAAAATAATGGAATCGGAATTGTAACATAAGGTTGAGAGTGGAGTAGGAGCGACAGCTTAGATATCTGGATAATGTGTGGATTTCTGCATAACAATGTAATATTTACCAAACACGTAGTCGACTGAACAGTGGCCACTTGTTATTGCTATTTGTTGTTTGTGAAAAATGGAAGACATAAAAATAGCCGTAAAATAAGTTGAAATTAGACGTAAAACAAGTTGAAATCAATTACCCAACAGTTCGGGCCGTTTTTGCGACGTCGGGCCGTTCGGCCCGTAAAAATTTCCGGCCCACGTGGCCCGGCCCGCCACCGTAGGACCCCATCGGCCAGCGTGCCGGCCCGGCCCGCAAAATTTTCTTATTTTCCAACACTAGTATTGACGCTGTGTTGTGGCTAAGTTTAGAGGGTTTTGGTCTTTCGGTTACTTAGTGTGATCGCTTAAGCCCGGTTCACACTAGGCAATAATTGCCGGCAATATCATTGCCAGCAATGTGATTGATAACAGATTGCCAATTTATTGCTAGTGGGAACAGTGTAACAAGTAACCCCTAAAAGGGGTAAAATTCCTTCCGTAGTATGGGAGGAACCTGTGATAGAACTAGTTTGGAACCGGGTCACTCAGGCTTGAACCGGTGACGTGTTTGACCCCACTGAGCTCTGACCAGGTGACCCGGTGACCCGGTTTTCCAGAAAATTTAAAAATCTGAAAAATGTTTGATTTGGCCTAATAACACTAATTTTTTGCATTCCGTGATCCATCCCCATCCCGAAAAGAACAATTACGACACAATTTGCTCTAGTATTTTTTAAAAAATATTTAATAAGACTGCAGCAGTTTGTAAATTAATACAGGAATAAGGTGGCAAAACCATTAAATTATATGTCTGCAAAATTTTGCAGTGTCTAATATGCTTAAAACCACTGAGCACTTCAGAAACTTGGTTTTTTGTATTGCGTAATTTGTTCAGTTATCTTCAAATTTACCCAGTTGGCAAAAGTAAACTGCAGACAAACCATATAGTTTTAAATTGAATTGTGCAGTATTTATATAGCTACAATAATCATGAAACTAAAATAGCTCACGAATAACCTTCTGGAAGCCAGATTTAAATAAGTTCGGGCTGCGACAATGCTCAAGAGCAGAGTAAATATAAGAAAGAAGCTTATTAACGTCAAACATCGAACAGATACATATAAACCTGAAACCTTGGCAAACCAAATATTTCTGAAGTTTGAGGTAAATTAGGAGAACAGGTGAATCTGAAGATCTTGACCTGGTGGCCGGTGATCGGGTACAAAAGGTGACTCCAACTGACCCGGTGACCAGGTGACCCGGTTCCATCGCTGGGGAACAACTTGCCACTGACTTCCAGTGGCCGTAAGCATTGACCTGCCTTATATTTGCTTATACACAATATGATGAAATCCTGAAGACCTAAGTTTAAGCCAAAGACCTTGTTTTAACCATTAATTTATATATGCAGATTTGCAAGGACTATTGTCCAACTTGAATGGTCACAATGAATTGTCACTTGAATGAATGGTTAGGTTTATGACGGTTGTAAGCTACGCCACATTTCGAAATGGCGGGTGAAAAACCATCGGCTTTGTTGCTGTCCAGGCTAGGCTGCCCTCTTACACGTTTCATTTCCAACTGAAATTCATTACCTCACTTACTAATCTAATTTGCATAATCAAGGTTTTTTTTTAATGTTATTACAAATCTGAAACTGCCAAAGGGGGCTCTGACAATATGTTTCCATAATTTCAAATTTCGATTCCAACATACTTAGCTTTTTTAAAAAGTTAGAAATAAGTAAATGGAATTCAAATGGAAGTCACCCAGAAGCAGCGTAAAATATTTTCCACTGTCGACAAGCTAATTCAAAAGCAACCTTCCAATATTACATCCCCCTTCCGAAAAAACTTTTACAGCTAGGTCTACGTGCTAATCATACTGAACGACTCAAACCATACTTCCAATTGCACACTATTTTGGGGTTGACCCATTACAAAGATTCCGCCTCCGGCGGAATAAAAATTTCCAGCAATGTTGCTGGCAATCGGCAATCTCAGCTAAGAGAGTGAGCAAGTTCTGTGGCAATTAAACACGTAAATATAGCGGCGTACAGATTGCCGCTGGACTAAAATTTTGAATTTCCCGCTATATTGCCGGCGATCTTGGTGATGCATTGCTGGGAATATCGCCATTCCTCCAAAATTGCTGGCGATTAGAGTGCCTGCAGATTGGCTAGTGTGAACTGGGCTTTTCAGTTACGAAATATATAACTATAATTTCTGTATGCGCCCGAGAAGAAGAAAAACGTTTTGTCTCCAACGTCGTTCAAAAGTTGTTTATAGGGGTGATTTGAGATGCTGAATTCGAACCTGGATCCATTTTTCGATACGACACTTCTTTGCTCAGAAAGCGCCTACAATTGCAGCGTTATCCAGCAACCAGCTCGGTTCACACTAGGCAAAAATTCCCGGCAATGTGATTGCCAGCAATATGATTGCCAACAGATTGCCTATTTATAGCTAGTGTGAACCGTGTAAAAATTGCCAGCAATATTGCTGTCAATCAGCACTCTCTGCTAGGACATTAATTAAACATGTAAATATAGGCGCGTACAGATTGCCACTAGACTATAATTTTAAATTTCCCGCTATATTGCCGGCAATCTTGGTGATGTTTTGAAGAATTCTGCCCAAACAATGTCGAGTAATTTGAGAGACACCTTCGAATTGCCACGATTATTACGCCATTACGTAATTTTTAAAAGTTCCTACTTTTGCTAAAATATCATCCTGTATAAATAAACGTACGTTTCACAATGTGTGGTGCGTCTTCAAAGAAAGATAATACAGGCATACAAGCGATTTGAGGACGCATGGTCTCAGCCACCGCGTATAGACTGTTCAGAAACTGCGCTGGACGCCAGAAATTAGTGAAAAGGTCAGCGCTGCGGTAGAATATGAGTTAATCGTATGAAGGTGACCTGAGAGAGAAGCAGGTGAAGAGAAGTCGCGGAGAAGTAGCAGTCAGTCCTGACTCAGGCTGAAACCTAAGTGAATGATGATGCAATGAAATCTATTTAAAATCGTCAATGTCAAATATTTTTCCTATGTTTTATCACACCACGAAACGCGAAACTCTAATCTTCGGTCACTTTGCAGAAGTTTGCAAAAAGGGACATTCAGTGTGGGAAAATTAACATTTCCTATCAAAATTATTAAATTCTATGGCAAATACTAGGAATAATATCGCCCTGCAATAAGAAATGGAGAGGGAGATTTCCGCGTCTATCCATCGAAGAAAAAGACTACTTGCTCCGTTACAGAACGGCGTCTATTCGGTCGGTAGACAAATCATCGTTTGCACGTAGCTCTGGTTCTCCTTGGGAAGCCAGACCGTCGGAGCCATCAAATTCGACACCGCTATCAGTGAATTCCTCAGTTTGGACGGCAGCTGATGGCACGTTTGAAGATGAAAAGGCAACTGCACAAGAGGGACAAGACAGTTCCTGCTTATGTAGGGGTAACATGGGAAGGATGACCAAGCGGTAAACAGACCTGCTTATGTGCGATAAATGAGTAGTTAGAACCATTAGCATCAAAAGGACGTGGAGCCAAAGGACAAGGGGTTGCCATTGGTCGAAACCAGTAAATCAGGTTTTGTCAATGTTTCGCAACAAGCTTCAGGGGACATTTGATTGACTGGGAGGCTTTAAGGGTAGGTTGTTCTCCATGGAGTTACTAGGCAGACGTTTCTCGTTGGAGTATGCAGGGTCTCTCTTCACTGAGATAGGCAGAATGGGGGTCTCCTCTGGAATCGGTGGGAATGGTTCCTCGCAGGAACAGGTAGGGACGGCTCTTGGCTGGAATACTGAAATTGGGACAGAACGGGCCCCCACAGAGGTTGGAAATTGACAGTTTCTGGTTTTTCGATACAGGCAATCGATGGGACGGTATCCTCACTAGAATTATCAGGGGTTGATGGTTTCCGTTTCTCCTCTTATGGCAGATGTTGGAGGGATTTCCTCAGTGGGACCGGCTAAATACAAGATTGCTTGATTCTCCTTAAGGTGGCTGGCTACGATTCCTCACTGGACTGGGCAGAAATGTTTCCTCATTGGGAGCTCCAGATTTTGTATGCCGTGTAATGTACGGAATGAAATAGAGCACTGGATTTGAACTAGAATGTAGCGTTAGGTTCCCTAGGTTACGTTATTACCTAGTTAGGTTACACGGCAGGTCAGCACGTCCGATGGGATAACAGAGGACTTAGGTACCAGATCACCAAAAGGTGGTTTGCCGAATCGGCGATCTCTACAACTGACCTAGGTGAGAGAGGAGTCAGGTTTCACTCTCACTCTTAACTACACTATTCTTGAACACGCTTAGGAATCGTCTGAGCTATGACAAAGTCCCGGACGACGGCTCAGTCTCGCAGACACTGAATTTACGAATTAGGTTCCTTAAAGTCGCTTAAATTTCCGTTGAGACACAACACAATTTAATGATACGATTACTAACAGCATCTATAAAGTGATAGCAGAATCAATTAGACGGATTACACAGATACTGTTATTCGAATAGCAGGTATAACTACTGGATAAACAATTACAGTACAGAACAGTAGACTGTGCCAGTTGTCAACTGATAGTGATAACCCTTAATTTACCCTTTCGTCAGTGTCCTGAGTGCCACAACCAGTACAGATTTAGCATACTTTTCCTAGTTCACGAGGGTAGCTCTCTGGTCGAGCCTGAGCATTCGGAGGTAACATTCTATTGCAATTGTTCTCAGCCGTGGGATCGTGCTGAGATTGAAGCTTGGACTGTTGATAGTGAGTGAGAAGGAAGCCCGCATTCGGAGCCCTGGGGCCAGTTTCATAAAAAACCGTCTCGAGTTCTCGAGTTCTCAAGTTCTCGAGTAGTCTGTTTTCAGCAACAACAACCTTTTTCTATTAAAAATTATATGTAAAATTATCTACGGAAGATTTTATAGTGATTTATTCAGTCAATTATCCAAATTGTTGAAGCAGGAAGAAAAAATTTACGAATTTAGATTTTCAAAAATTTCTCGAGTAGGTCTCAAGTTGGCGAAATTTTCTCTGGTCGAAATCGACCAGAGAACTTGACTCGAGAACTTTTTCAGCGTGACTTTCAATGCGACTTGCGGATCTCGAAAACTTCCAGCGTAGTTTAGCTACTAGACTCGAGAACTCGAGAACATTTTTATGAAACTGGCCCCTGGTCTTGCATTTTCGAGTGTGACGGTTGTTCGGACTTCAAGGTTCTCTTTGTCTGTGCTGTAACCCCTGGTACAGATCCGTGGGTGTCAGTTAAGCATGCTGCGTGCTTCTATGGCTGTTCACGGGCCGTGTAGCGGGCTCCGGGCCCAGGGCCGGCCCGGTGAAAATACTTTGGGTCCGACCCGGGCCCGGTGAAATCTTTAGGCCCGGCCCGCCCCACCGGCCCATCGCGCAAAATAGGAAAAAATTTTTGATAGGAAAAATTGTTTTCTGAACAGTCATTGGAGTGTTATTTTATTACAAAAGTCACAATTTAAAGTTCCATACATGCTTTCAAATTTCTTGTGTTTTAAGTAGTTTTTAGGCTAAAATAGTGAAAATTCAGTAAAAATTCAGCGAAGCCGGAAACATTTATTAAAATCTAGGATAAAATTTGATAATTTTTGAGGTTATGGGGGAGGTCGGGATTTATGGGGGGGGGGGGATCGCAATTTATGGGGGCTTTTCATGGGGGAGGACCTCTAATGGGGGAGGGGGAGTCGCCGAACTCAGGCGGCCCCCACCCCCCCCCCCCCCCCACTAGGGAAAAGCCAGTTGGTGATAGTCCCATCTCTCTAGGTGCTGTCAGTAAATTATGGAATCCCAAAATGTAAAATTGATCATTTTGAGCCGATTTCCCGGAGAAGTCTTCGGCAGAAGAGGGTTAACTCATTTAATCCTGTAGGCGAACAGGATAGAATTATTTGTTCCTCTTTAACTAGCTTAACTCGTTGCGAGAGAAGGACCCTAGATTCAAAATCAAATTAAGGCAACAATAGAGTTTATTAAACCAAGCAGGAAATATACTTAATCACAAAACCGAGACACTCATTTCACAAAGGAAAAATGCTAAAAACAGATCTGAACTGCTAAACCACGATTACATGAACACAATTGTCTAAATACAACCCGATTTTCGGACAAAAAGTTCCTAAATACCCTAATTATATACACTGAAATTGCAACTAAACTTTGATTTCAACGTACCTTTAAAGTTGCAAAAGAAACAGTAGTCAAAATTAACGAAAATGAACATGCGACTACGTTTCGAGTCCAGCTGCGAGTCTCAAGTCTCCACCCCGGATCACGTCACACGTATTTCCTAAGTATCTTCCGCGTACTGGAGAAAAATAGAGCCAAGGTCCATGTCTTTGAAGTGACGGCGGTAATTTACGGGTGAAGCTCAGTCGATTGTGGCCAGAGCATAGACTTTGCTCTGATGACAAGTGCCCTGCAGGGGCACACTCTTAGTTATCACGTACTCTTGATATAGAGAACTTGAGAAGCGTTATACAACGCACACCAGATTTCAGTGTGGAATGCTTTCTACTATTAGAGACTTCAGACACACCTGTATTTCGGGAACCTGTGACACTTCACGACGCACTAAAAGAGTGTAGAAAGTACCTGAGAACGCAAGGTGAAATCCTGCAACTCGAAGACTCTCAAAAACTCAAAAATAGGACAACCAATACTCAGAACGGGAGGATGTGAGCATCCATGGGAAATTCCCTGACATGGATCCTACCCGATCAAATGGAGATCCATGTGTGGTGGCTCCGGCTACCCGGAAGGAAGGTTTTCAAAAATGCTTTAAACAATTTTTACTAAAAATTGAGCTTAAAATAACTAAAAACCACAAAGTCCGGCGTTGTCGGAAATGTTTTCAAAATGTACCCTCAAAACCTACATAGTCTCCCCGGCACGTTTGTGTCGTGGGGGGAGAGAGTGAGCCCAAGTCTGGGAGAAACCTATTTCTGGCGGGAGCCCCCACCCCTCCAACTGTCGGAAAAAACCAATCCGTCTGTTGAAAGATCAAATTTTGAGGGACGCGAGTCGTAATGCTTAACCACACTACGTATATTGAGAAAAGCTATCCACGAGCTAGCTATCCAGTGATTGCTAGCCTAGACCTCTCATGTAGCCCGGATTCTAGCTCTCCCAAAATGCTGTGCTGTGGGAAAAGGAGGCGAGCTGAAGACGTGTCCTGTGTCACTGCACACTACCCCACACTCCGCTGATATGCCTCAGCACCTACACCAACAGAATAACAAATAGAAAAACGCGATCGAAACAAGTCATTAAATCAGATTGGATCACTAAAAGAAAATCGACAGGAACACTTCATTAAATGGGAACAGTTATTGCAGGCTTATTGCAAGTGTAGTAACTAGCGCCCTTTGATTTTAGCAATTCTTGAAACTTGTAATATCAACTAAAATAGTTACAGGCAAAAACGTTGGATTTAAACTCTTTGGGAACAAGAGTAGAACATTTTCGAGGCGTAGGGAGGAGAAAGGAGGGAGTCAGAAACCACGTGTTATGTACGTCACACGATACAAACTACAATACATGTACGTATACGTATATACAACATAAGGCACTAAAACATGATCAGAACAAACTCATGAGTTAAGGTGCTGGTTTCCTTTCGGGTATTTTTCACTCATACGGCTTTAATCTTTTACGTAAATGACTAAAACTTACGAAAGAACCTATTTTCGTGCTCTTTAACATTCTGGGACCAGTCCCGTATTTTTAGGCCAAAAGATAAGAAAGTTTTGGTTTTTGGCCTATGGCTTTCAGTAGGTAGTCAGGATACAGGATTGGTTGTTATAGCTAGAAAGAGGACACGAAAATGAACATTTTTGCTTTTACAACTTTTGAGCTATCTCCAGTGGTTAAGTCAGTACAAGCAAAAACTGTTTTGAGGGTCAAAAAATGGCCATTTTTGAGCAAATCAGTTTTTTCAAAATTACTGCCACATGTTAAGAACAAAGTTGGCTTATCTATAATCAATCGATACAGCGTCTAAATGGACATTTTATGAATACCTATTAGCCGAACGTTATTGCTTTAAGCTAGAGATTTGGCCGAAAAACCATTTTGGCGAAACTGCGATTATTTTGTTTCGAACATCGATTTCTCAAAAACTACTCGACGGATTCCGGAGATTTTTGGCAGAATCAAAATTCGTACTTCTGCAGAGGGACGATTTTCTTGGTTTGAGCTAAAACATCTCCAGTTGCGAGAAAGCTGACTTCAAAGTTGCGAAATTTCGTGTCGCCGCACATTTGCCGGATTGTCTGCAGCATTGAGGCTTGTTGAGCCAAATCCAAAAAAACGTCCCACGGCCCATATGTCCTCTGCATGATAGCACAAGAAAACATTTTGGCCGATTATTCAGTTTTGAGAAATCGATGTTCAAAAATGTTTCAAAAAAGGTTGGGCGGCCGCGGAGAAAATCACGCTGCTGTAATAAACTAAAACCCAATACTAACCCAGCGTGATTTACTCGGGTTTAATTTAAAAAAATGTTTGGCCTTTATTCATCCTGTTAGATATAAGAACCTCTGCAAATTTCTGCCGTTTTTTGCTAATTTTGCCGGTTTCGTAAGCTCATGTGAATCTACAGATAATAAGCTTTGAAACGATGTATAAAGCTTTTTCTAACTCCCAAAATTGCGAAAGTTATAGCGTTTCAAAAAATCACCATAAAAGCACTGCACAAAAGGATACCACCACCTTAAATTAATTGAAGGTCGGAACTGAAAGTGGAAGACACGCCGATGGGATGTATCCAACCACTATGTATTGCTGCAATATAACCAATCAATTCCACTGTCCTAGAACCTTTATAAATATGTATAATACAAATTGTATTGTATTGTATTGCATAACCAATATAAGTAAACACATGTATATACAACAGAGAAACAGGCATAATAGCAAAGCTTGCATCAAAAGCTAAAAACACCAAATACTGATTATTATAGTCTTCTCAAATTCTAACAAAAATGATAATCACGTAGAACTGCACAAAAAGCAAAAGAAAAAGGATAAAACAGATTCAATAGATAGCTACCATGGATTGTCCCAAAGCAAAGAAGACAAACAAAAGAGAAACCAACAGCAAACTACAGAATCAAATATGGCAACACAGATCTGTCAATGGAAAAACGAAAAGTGGAGCAAAGCAGAACAGAACAGAGCAAAGCATTGTGCACACACTATGCTACAATAAGTATTGGTGAATGAATCGATGATGCCAAAAGTGACAGGTGGGAAGCGCGGTGCGATATCGCGTCCAGGCGGATCGGAGGGCGGACGGGGAGGGCCAGTCGTGGACGGAGAACAGGTCCCGTCGACAGGGGTTGAAGTCCTGAGTCAGGCGGGACACGAACCCGGGATGGTCGTACACTCCGATCCTAAACAAGAGATATACAATAACAATGAGAATAAATATATACAAATGACAATAAAATATTCAATAAATACGGTATTGCCTATTATAGCCTAACACAGGGTTGAATCTAGAGCGTGGTCTGCTGTAACCCTACTCCGCAATTAACATTAAAAACATTATTTTGTTCATCGAGTCTTGAGTAGAGGTGTAAGCGATTATTTGAATTTCCGTAGACGGTTCGATCGTGGGGCCACAAATCTTTCTCGGATCCAGGCATCCTTAAGGGGGGCTACTAAAATCGACTTGCCCCGACTTGTCCGATTGGTCTATTTTTTGGCGAAGATATAGAGCATGGGTGTGGTCAAAAAATATCGGTATTAACATCTTAGCTGCCTTCCAGCCATATGCAGCCAGTCGCGTTTATGTGCCCGACCCCCCTTTTTCACAACTACCAACATAATTATTTAAAAATTTCTGCTGGCTGCAAGACCATAGCTTCAAGGCTGCCATTTGCCAATATGGTTTGGCACGTGTTCCCCCATCTGCAGAAAAGTAGACGTCTGTATCTTTTCTGCATCTAAGGGAATTACTCTTCAAAGTTAAAGTTTCGGCAAAAATTTAAAAATTTTTGGCTAAAGAAAGGAAAATATTATTACTGGTGCTAGCTATAAGGCTGTAATTTGGCATATACAGAGGCCCTATTGGAGTACTCATTTGTGCCAAATGTAAAAATTCTGACGCCTGAAAAAAGTTTATGTCAAGTTTAATCTTTAAAAATTGCCAAAATCGCCTTTTTTAAACAATAATACCCCGGTAATCGAGAAAATAATTTTTGAAATTTAAATTTTTTTAGATATTTGAACTCAGCATGGTTGGAAATACACCCACATCAAATTTCAGTTCGATCAGTGAAGATCTGTGATTTATAAGGCTGCAGAAAGCTTCTACTCAGGATACGGCAGATGAGAATGAGAAATAATAAGAATTTGCGATAACTGATCAAAAACGCAGCCTTTACTGTCAAAAAGCTTTTGCGAGTTTTTGCCATTTCAGGTACACAGACTGCCTAGCCATTGGGGTTTCGACCGACACACACAAGGATCGAGACTAATACGTACCCAGCAGCCCATGAGAGAACGCCAGTGAAGAAGACGTCATCGATCATGCGAAAGTTCTCCACAAATCCAATGGAGGGAATCTGAGAGAGCAGGGGAGACACGGTGGCGCCGGACATGAGATATCCAGGACCCCCGCAGTAGCGGGGAAACACAGGACCGCCCCAGGTCCTCTCAGAAACATACCTACAAATAAACACACACTCACGTAGTATAACTGCAAAAACCGGACAATTACCAACCTAGCAGCAAGTTAAATTATATTTTGGCCTCTTCTTACAAGGGGGGGAGGGCTCTCCCTACTTGGGCCATCCCCAGAATCGTCCCCCCCCACAGGATTCGGACCTCCTCCAAGAGAATCTAAAAGTGCCGGGGAAAATAGAGTTTTGAGGATAGTTTTTTATTAAATTAAAACTTGCATAATTTTTTAGCTCAGCAGCAAAAATAGCTATTTATTTAGCATTCTTCGAAGAATTTTTGCTCTCCCCCTTCAGAACTCTGAGTCCTCAGACCTGGGGGAGAACCACTCGACTCCCCCCAGAGAAATTGTTGCCTAGGACAAAGTCAGATAATGTAATGGGAACAAAAATTTTCAGGATGATCATGCAAAGTCGTACAATGAACTCAAAGGGGTGCCGTAAGCCATGCGTTTATGATCACCTTCACTTCTGAAGGCTTGGAGAGGAAAACTTGATTGAAGCTCATACAGTCCACCGCTTGGAAATGTGGAATGCAGAGCTAGAAGTATATATTTCTTCACAGAGGCTAGCCAACCCCATACGTGGAAGTACACACCCAGTCAGATACTTTTCCAAACTCCCCAGTGTATTTATTAAGGGGAGGGCGCCCCCCCAGATTGACCTCGCTCCGAAAATGCCTTCCCCCCCCCGAGATTTTTGCTCCCCCCCCAGGATTTTTTGGGGGCCCGAATTTTTGCCAAAAATAGGAAACTTTCGTAAAAATGGCTGTTTTTAGCTTAAACTCTGGCATTTTGAGAACTTTTTGCCTTTCTATGTGTTAAAATACGTGTTAAAATACGCCAAAAATACCAATTTTTAGCTTATTTTTAAAAAATCTCCCCCCGACCCGAAAATTCCCCCCGGGAAGCCCCCGGAAAATCTAACCTCGAACTCCTAAAAATACCCTGCTTCATCAGTCCGAAAGTTACAGAACACTTTGTTGTAGGATGTGCCAGTGCATGCGCGCTTCGCTTACCATTTAGCAGACGCATTTCGATCAGGTTTAGCACCATTCCAGCAATCTCCGTAGATAAACAGGGAAGAGGAGGAGGAAGCAGCAGAAGGAAGCAGAGTCGGAGAGAAGCGAGCCGAGCCCCAATTGGACCTCAACTGATCCAGGAATCTGAAAATGTTTCCCGGAAAGAGGAGAACGTCCGAGTCGCAATTGAGGAGAAAGGGGACGGTGGGACAGCGCCAGTGGGCCCAGAGGAGCATGGAAAAGCTCTTCAGGCTCACGTTCTGATAGTCCTCCAAAAAGCCAACCTATGGCACAAACAAACAAAGAAACTGCCCATGATGAAACATCCCTACCTACAAATAAAATCGATAAACCTCTACTGACAGACACTTAACTGAAAACAATTTCCTTCTAACACTCAATAGTGTGAGCACACAATGCTATGCTTATTTTTATTGGGGCCCCCCCACTCGGCGACCTCCCCCCTATTCGAGGACCCCCCACCAATGAAAATCTGCCCGTCATGCGTTCCTGGATTTTCTTCAGTGGAATGGGGGGCGCCGCCACCGACCAACTTGACCCCTCCCCTGTTTTTGGGCTTCCCACCCCTCATTAAGAGGTGACCAGAAAATGCCAAATTTTACGGATTTTTGGTCAAACTTTTGAAAAGTTTTCTGGTTTCGGCGGAATTTTTTTGTCAAAAATCGTCTATTTTGGTACTCAAACTCAATTTTTGAGCACTCTTTAGCATGGCTATAGCAGTATACAGTACACTAATTTTGTATCATAATTTTAGAATTTTAGCCCATTTTATCCCCCCACTTTTGGTCTTTTTTATCCTCCCGGCAAGTGGGGGGAGGGGCTTCCTCCACTTTTTTCGCCCAGAGAAAACCCAGCAATTGCCAAAATTTTACCATTTTACTCGAAATTTTCAAATACTTTTCCGGCTTCGCCAGATTTTTAACCACAGTTTCAATATTTAAGCCTAAAACCCACTCAAAATTACTCATTTTTTAGCATTTTCCAGCAGTTTATACACAAAAAAACGGAAACATTCGACAATTTTTTCAAAAATATATCCCCATTTTGGGTGATCCTCCACAATGAAACGACCCTACATAAATTTTGGCCTAAACATAAACAAGCAATTAATATGGTCGAACCAAACATGTATTCGAGTCTTTTGTTTTTCTGGACGAAATTAAACAGTTAAAGTTGTATCAGTAATTTGTAGGCCAGTAGTAATAGGTCCGCACCAGAGGTATCGTTTGGGGGGGGGGGTGGTGGTGTAAGCGGCGAAAGCGGCGAAGCGGCGAAAGCGGCCTGGGGGTGGTGGTGTGAGCGGCGAAAGCGGCGAAGCGGCCTGGTGGGGGTGGTGGTGTGAGCGGCGAAGCGGCGCTGGCGGAGGAGGAGGCTCAGCTGTAGCTTCTGTCGCCCGGAACCATAGCTGACCCAAGCTTAAATTTGAAAATTCTCTATTTTAAGTGGGAAAAATTTGTGTATAGGGTTTTCAGGCATGTAGAATTCAAATACGAGCTTAGTTTTCCTCTACAACCTAAGCTCCGCGCTGCAAGTGACCCATGACCGGAACCATAGCTGACCCAAGCTTAAATTTGAAAATTCTCTATTTTAAGTGGGAAAAATTTGTGTATAGGGTTTTCAGGCATGTAGAATTCAAATACGAGCTTAGTTTTCCTCTAAAACCTAAGCTCCACGCCGCAAGTGACCCATGACCGGAACCATTGCTGACCCTAGCTTAAAATTGAAAATTCGTTATTTTTAATGGGAAAAGCTTATCTATAGGGTTTTCGGCATGTAGAATTCAAATACGAGCTTAGTTTTTCTCTGCAAAATAAGCTCCGTGCTGTATGTGGCCGGAGCCATGATTGTTGTAGAGATAATGTTAAGCCAGGCGAACTGGCGGAAAATCTTTATTTCAAGCAATATACAGCAGGGGTTACAAGTGACTACATATTATACAAGGTAAAATAGTTTTTAGACGATGTTAGATAGGTGTAGTCATACATGAATTTCGGTAAAGTGCAACTTACTACCCAAACATATTGCATGAAAAGGGAAGTGAGTTCTTGAATAAGGAAAATATTGAAAGAATCAAGATAAAACAATAGCAGAAACAGAAACCGTAAAATACAAATTATAATCTGAGTTAAGAATTATATATAGTATGAAAGAGAATAGTCTAAACGCAGTGTAGAATTGTATTCTGAAAACTGGGATTGACACTTGAATCACAATAAATAATCAATTAAAAGTGTGAATTCATTTAAGTACTCACAAATTAACTGAAGTAATGAATCTTTCGGCCCCAATCCCTTAGATTCATACCACAGGTCGGCATAGCCTACACTCAGCCTACACCAGTGTAGGCTGGACCCACGCACTACGCATGCCAATACAAAGGACTACGCAAGGCGCGCCGACAATGAAGACTACACAGGGCGCGTGAAGCGCACCGACGCATAAGACTACGCAGTGCAAGTCTTTTCTTTAAGTTTCCGTAGTACGCGGACTCTGAACAGTCTTTTTAGTTCGTATTACGCGGACTACGGATTACGTAGTCCTTTTAGTTCGTAGTACGCGGACTGCGCACTGCGTAGTCTTTTTAATGCGTAGTACGCGGACTACGCACTGCGTAGTCTTTTTAATGCGTAGTACGCGGACTACGCACTGCGCCCTCTTTTTAGTTCGTAGTACGCGGACTACAGATTGCGTAGTCTTTTTAGTTCGTAGTACGCGGACTGCGCACTGCGTAGTCTTTTTAATGCGTAGTACGCGGACTACGCACTGCGTAGTCTTTTTAATACGTAGTACGCGGACTGCGCACTGCGTAGTCTTTTTAATGCGTAGTACGCGGACTGCGCACTGCGTAGTCTTTTTAATGCGTAGTACGCGGACTACGCACTGCGTAGTCTTTTTAATGCGTAGTACGCGGACTACGCACTGCGTAGTCTTTTTAATACGTAGTACGCGGACTGCGCACTGCGTAGTCTTTTTAGTTCGTAGTACGCGGACTGCGCACTGCGTAGTCTTTTTAGTTCGTAGTACGCGGACTGCGCACTGCGTAGTCTTTTTAGTTCGTAGTACGCGGACTGCGCACTGCGTAGTCTTTTTAATACGTAGTACGCGGACTGCGCACTGCGTAGTCTTTTTAGTTCGTAGTACGCGGACTGCGCACTGCGTAGTCTTTTTAGTTCGTAGTACGCGGACTGCGCACTGCGTAGTCTTTTTAATGCGTAGTACGCGGACTGCGAACTGCGTAGTCTTTTTAATGCGTAGTACGCGGACTACGCACTGCGTAGTCTTTTAAATGCGTAGTACGCGGACTACGCACTGCGTAGTCTTTTTAATACGTAGTACGCGGACTGCGCACTGCGTAGTCTTTTTAGCTCGTAGTACGCGGACTGCGCACTGCGTAGTCTTTTTAATGCGTAGTACGCGGACTATTCACTGCGTAGTCTTTTTAATACGTAGTACGCGGACTACGCACTGCGCCCTCTTTTTAGTTCGTAGTACGCGGACTGCGCACTGCGTAGTCTTTTTAGTTCGTAGTACGCGGACTGCGCACTGCGTAGTCTTTTTAATGCGTAGTACGCGGACTGCGCACTGCGTAGTCTTTTTAATACGTAGTACGCGGACTGCGCACTGCGTAGTCTTTTTAGCTCGTAGTACGCGGACTGCGCACTGCGTAGTCTTTTTAATGCGTAGTACGCGGACTATTCACTGCGTAGTCTTTTTAATACGTAGTACGCGGACTGCGCACTGCGTAGTCTTTTTAATGCGTAGTACCAAGAGTACATAATAGATAAGAGTATGACAACAGGCAGGCTCTCTGTTATCAGAGCAAAAACTATGCTATGCGCGCTATCGGCTAACCCCCCCACAAATTGACCACCTCTCACACCGCCCCTATATGGGTACATAGTTCCAAACGGGGGTCGCTCACTCGCTTAGTATGTTTTCTACATGCATATGGTAAACATACACGCTTGCACCCTGTTCCCAAATTAGGCCTCGGTTAATTATAACGTGTAATTATGCAAAGCAGTGAGCGACCCCCGTTTGGACCCCGTACCCATATAGGGGCGGTGTGAGAGGGGGTCAATTTGTGGGGGGGTTAGCCGATAGCGCGCATAGCATAGTTTTTGCTCTGATAACAGAGAGCCTGCCTGTTGTCATACTCTTATCTATTATGTACTCTTGGTAGTACGCGGACTACGCACTGCGTAGTCTTTTTAATGCGTAGTACGCGAACTACAGATTGCGTAGTCTTTTTAGTTCGTGGTACGCGGACTACGGATTGCGTAGTCTTGCGTAATACGTGCGTAGTACGCGGACTACGCACTGCGCACTCTTTTTAGTTCGTAGTACGCGAACTACAGATTGCGTAGTCTTTTTAGTTCGTGGTACGCGGACTACGGATTGCGTAGTCTTGCGTAATACGTGCGTAGTACGCGGACTACGCACTGCGCACTCTTTTTAGTTCGTAGTACGCGAACTACAGATTGCGTAGTCTTTTTAGTTCGTGGTACGCGGACTACGGATAGCGTAGTCTTGCGTAATACGTGCGTAGTACGCGGACTACGCACTGCGTAGTCTTTTTAATGCGTAGTACGTGGACTACGCACTGCGCATTGTTTTTAGTTCGTAGTAAGCGAACAAAGCAATGCGCAGTCTTTTCAGTTCGTAGTACGTGGGGTACGTAGTAGTACGTTCAGGCGGCAGAATTTCTTGCCATTTATCACAAATGAGTATCCCAGACCCCTATAGGACCTCTGTATATATGTGCCAAATTACAGCCTTATAGCTCGCACCAGTAGTCAAATTTTCCTTTCGTTAACCAAAAATTTTTAAATTTTTGCCAAAACATCAACTTTGAAGGGTAATTCCCTTAGATGCAGATAAGATACAGATTTCTGGTATTTTTCTGCAGATAGAGGCATATATATATGTGCCAAATAATAATGGCAAATGGCAACCGTGAAACTAGGGTTTTGCAACCAGCAGAGATTTTTAATTATGTTGGTAGTTGTGAAAAAGGGGAGGGGTCGGACACATAAACGCGACGGCTGCATATGGCTGGAAGGCAGTGTCATCTTCGTCAAAAAGTAAGCAATCGGACAATGTCGGAGCATGTAGATTTTAGTAGCCCCCCTTAAGGTATATACTGGTTTCCTTTTGGGTATTTTTCACTCATACGGCTTTAATCTTTTACGTAAATGGCTAAAACTTACGAAAGAACCTGTTTCCGTGCTCTTTAACATTCTGGGACCAGTTCCGTATTTTTTAGACCAAAAGATAAGAAAGTTTTGGTTTTTGGCCTTAGGCTCCCAGTAGGTAGTCAAGACATTGGATTGGTTGTTATAGCTGGAAAGACAACAGGAAAATGAACATTCTTGCTTTTACAACTTTTGAGCTATCTCCAGTGCTTAAGTCAGTATAAGTAAAAAAACTGTTTTGAGGGTCAAATAATGGTCATTTTTGAGGAAATCAGTTTTTTCAAAATTACTGCCACATGTTAAGAACAACGTTGGCTTATTTTTACACGCACATTTTATGTGCGCCTATTAGCCGGACTTTATTGCTTTAAGCTAGAGATTTGACCGAAAAACCATTTTGGCAAAACTGCGATTATTTTGTTGCGAATAAATTTCGAAAATAAATTAATTATGCATCAGTTTTGTCAGATGTACGAAGGACCACATACAAAACATCCCCCCCGAAAATTTCTACCCTCGTGCCCCCCCCCCCCCGAAAAAATGTACGAAGGACTACGCAACAGTCGTGACAGGTGTAGGCTGCAGACTCTGACCTTGCCGATCTCTGATTCATACTTCTGATAGTTTGCGAGTACACATTCATATCTAGGATCGGAACCGAAATTCGTCATCAGAGGGATCCAGTACAATTTAGATTTCCTTTCTAATAATTGAGATAACTTTAATTAAAGTAAGTACTGGTCGGGCCAAGCCTCCAAGAGACCCGAATTTCGGATTCATTTAATTGTTGCACAGATATAATTAGTAAGCATAAGAATATAAAGAAATGAAATAAAATGCAGCAGTGCAAAGTAGGGTAAATAAGGGCAATTTGTGCCCAAGTAACTATGACCAGACGGGACTAGCCCGTTAATTATGACCAAGGAGGTTAGCAACACAATTAATTATATACATACAATTATTCCTCTTGTGGTTAGTGCCAACAACAAAATGATGAGAAGGAGTTAGTGTGTAGGTGATGAATAGTGTGGATATCATTAGTAGCATTAGTAAAGGGTGCTGATCCTCGAAAAACGAAGGATCTGTAACTATGTCTAAGGCTTGATAGCCTTTAATTATGACAGAATGATATAGTTTGTAAGTGGTTATAAGTCTGATATACAGCATAAATATAAATTTAAGTTAATGGTTGCAGTCATAATGATTCCATGGAACAATGAGCCATTCGGGTACTGTCCATCGTTTACAGGGGTGGTTTCCCAACCATTCTGTAAATTCTACAGTTCGAGCATCACAGTCCATGTGTCCCAGCACAAATGCAACGTCAAATCGGGCTATATCCGTAGACTGGAACTTTCTATGACTTTTTAGCTGAAGCTCCTTTAGACGGGTATAAATCTTCCAAGTAACGCTCTTCTCCAATGGCTGATCAGGTTCCGGCAAAATCATCATAAGGTCGTTCTGTCCTGATGTTCTCAATGCTTCTCTAAGTAGAATTGAGGCATTGGCTCCGTAGCGATTAAGAGTCGTTAACAGTTCGTAATTTCTATCGTGTTCAGGCGTGCAAAGCCTGAGCTTATCTGCAACGCTTGTGGTAAATAGTCCCACTTCCACCAGGTAATCCAATATCGGTTCCGCTTTCATGTCATTACAAAATAGCACCAAGTTATCGTAAACAAGATCCATAATAGCTACAATAAAATGACAGGTGTATAATAGCATCTAGTAAGCATCGCTAACAAGAGCCATAATAGCTACAATAAAATGACAAGTGTATCAAGTAGAAGAAAACGCAACACACTACATCATTTGAAATAACGAACAACACACTGCAAAACTGTGGCACCCTGCTGTGATTGCACCTGTCCATATTAAAAATTTAACGCTTGGGTTCCCTGCTGTGTTTGCACCTGCCTCAAAATTTCAAACGGTTTTAAAACGATCATTTGGCTCTAGCAGTGACAATACAATGGAAGGAGAAACCAATGTTGAGGTAATAGTTTTACAGAGGTTTTGAGCTTAGAGGTAGAGGTAAGAGGTTGTGAGATAAGTGGTTTAGAGATAAGAGGATTTGAGGTTTAGAGATAAGCGGATTAGTGGTTTAGAGATAAGAGGATTAGAGGTTTAGAGATAAGAGGTTTAGAGATAAGCGGATTTGAGTCATGAGGTTTAGAGATAAAAGGATTAGTGGTTTAGAGATAAGAGGATTAGA
>JASAND010008649.1:0-43981 GCA_030248195.1 Trissonchulus latispiculum
TCAACGTAGAATGGTGTGTTACAAACTACTTGGGGGTTTTCAAATTAAACGTTTCGCCAAGAGTGCATAATTGAACTATATGTTAGAAGAAGAGTAAGCCACTGAGGGGCTCCCCTTCTTGGCATTGCGTAACGGTGCTCCGACCACAATACGCGAATGTTCCCCCGTTTGGTGGGGGGGGGGGGGGGGGTCGACAAGCATACCCGCACGTCGACCCCCCTAACTGGGGTTTATTCGCGTATTGTGGTCCAGAATATTTTTGCAATGCCAAGAGAAGGAGCCCTCTAGTGGACTTACTCTTCTTTCTTGCCGTATAGTGCAATTATGCACTCTTGGTTCGCCTTTATTCGGATTAGGGTTTAAACTTAAAAGCTATTATGCATATATTATACTATATTATATTATATATTATATATACTATATATTACTTTTATCAAGTCGCTCAATCAAAGCGGAGTTTGCTTTGTGCTGCATTGTATCTCAGTTTCAACATTCCTAACAAGGGGTACTGATTGGTGTAGAGCCATAGCTTCCGGTTTTAGAAAAAACGCCTTCGTTGAACAGAGAAGGACATGCTTACAGCAAATTCAGAACTAATTGGGGAAATAATGTGAGCAACATGAGCACTAATGAACTACTCCTTGGCATCAGCTAATGAGTCGTAAACTGTTCATTAGTCGTAGCGCTCTGTCAGTTGTAATGACAACATGACACAAGTGCATGCTTACGCTTACACACGCATTCACAGATGCACACACAAATGCACAGGGAGTACCAATGATATGGAAGTTATGTGCTCTTCTCTCCAGGCTCCATGATGTGGTGTTTTTAATTAAACTAATGTTTGTTCGGTTTTTCGTCAGCATTTGAAGGTGAAAAAATTGAAAAATTAAAACTTTCCAGATTTGTCTGAAATTGAGCCGAAACATGATCTATGTGTCCCAAAATGTGCCTAGTTTACGTGTGTAAAATATTAGCGCAATGTCTTATCGTATTAGTTGGCTATAATAGCCCAAATTTGACATTAGTCCCTGGTACGGCTCCAAAATCGACAATTTTCAAACTTTGAAGGGCCATATGTCAGAACAGGGTTTGAATTTGACTCATTTTTGGCCAGCAGATCTTATTATGATCCCAAAAATGATATATTAAAAGTTGCGTCTGGTCCAACAGGATTAAGGATTAAGGAACTTAAGACAAATATCTTAACGTCTAATCAAATTCTATGCCATTTCCAAAGTTTTCATTAAGATCGCCGGTTTTTGAAGTCAAGCTTACATATGACCAAATCTTTTGGTTTACAATAATGCCAAAATGCCTAATACAGGGCCCCATGCTAAATTTCAAAATCTGCGCAGTCATTGGAGCGAATTGTTTTATTGAGAAGACTAATTCCTGGTTTCGGTTTAGTGAGTAAATGCTTCATAAAGAATTGCTTGATTGATAAAATCGGTGATTATTCGCTTTGTGCCACACCTTACACATTTTTGATTTTATGTATCTACTTTGATATATGTAAGCACGCTTATCAAATATGGGAACTTACTGGAAAAACGAATCTGCTTCGGTATGTGCACACCTTACAGAATAAGGATTGCCAACTGTTACATTTAACGAGCAATGTCACATTTAACTGGAGGGACCTATATATTTTGTTCACAAAAGTTGCTAAAACGTGACCGAAAAAGGTGGTAACCAACAACTTGCTGTGGATCGACGTCCCCATACAACGATTTCTTCTATGATTTTTTTCGAGTCAGTCAGCGCTAGTGTGAAAGGTTGAAATCAGGATTGAAAGATGTGAAGAAAAGTGTCCCAGGACGGGGATCGAACCGCCGAACTTTGGTTTAGAAACGCTCTACCGCTTGTGCCACTTCCCTGGACAGCGGGACTAGATATTGGGCTAATTTCAACCTTTCGGAGTTCACGTGGAACAATGATACCTATTCAATATTCGCGCTCTATGATTCGAGTTTAGGCCAATCGAAGAACGTTATCTGAAAAATTTTACATAGAGACTCAACCAAAAGTTGTATTTTGTAATTGCATAGTATTCAAAGTTGTGTCTTCTAGCGAGGGAAAACCTTTCTAAAGCTATCAAGCCTCATGAAGTTAAACAGTTCATTGTAATAGGACCCATATAACCTTATTGTAATCCTTGTAACTCACGTGCGAAAGGCCCTCAACAAGAACACAACGAAACGATATTACTGTGCTTTAACAAAACTATGGTCTTTGAACAGTATTCATTGGATTCAAATTTCAAAGTCATGTGGAAAGGCAATTGTTCCTGACAGCTAAGCTCTCTCTCAGCTTAATAAGCCACATCCAAAACTTTAATTAGATTCAAGGAATATCACATTCGATACTTCCTTTGTGTCAGTGGGTCTTTTAAGTATCCCCGCAGAACACTAATCAAGCCTGCCTGATTCAACTAAACTTTGGGCCTTTTCAAGAAAGGGCAGAGCAGAGTTAAAATTAATTCGGTCCTTTTTCATGAAAGAGTTAAAAGAGGAAAGCTCAAGCTTGAGTGGAGTTAAAGCGTCTTAAAACAGTTATTTTTAACTCTACTCTCACTCTTAGGAACGTTCCAGTAGAAACTACAGGATTCACTTTTGTAGATGATAAATACAAAAGCTTTTGTAGAAAATGCAGGTTAAGTCTTGTAATTTCTACAGGACATCGTTGGTAGTTTTTACCGGACATACCTTGGTAGGATTGGGTACAAGTTAGACCAGTATTCAAGACACGTGAAACCTGTAGTTTTCACTGGTTTACAGGTTTACTCTACAGGAAAGTACTCGATACGCTGATAACGCACACTGAGTATATAATGGCGACGGTATCAAAATTTTTAAAGACTGAAATTTTTGATTTTTTTCAAATTTTCAGTCTTTCAACACCCTTTGGGTGAATGTTTTGTAACGGCCGCTCTCTGCCGAAAGTTTTTTGGGAGCGGCCGCCCTCTGCATACCCCCACCCCCTTTTTTCGAAATACCAGGTCGCTCCAGTAAAATTTACAGGTTTGTCTTGTAAAAACTAAAGGTTTGGTATCTGATTTAACTACAGGTTTCTTTAGTATTTTCTAAAGAAAACTCTTGTAATAAAAACTACAGGTTTCTTTGGTATTTTCTACAGGAAACTCCTGTAATTTTTACTATTCGAGAGGCCGGTAAAAATACAAAATTACTTTTGTGGGAAATACAGGAAGCTCCGCTAGTGACTGACCGCACAGGAGCACTTTTGTAGAAAACTACAAGAATTCCTGTAATTTCTACAGGAGTCTTTTTAAGAGTGTATATACTCTAACCTTTTTAAAAAACCCTTGGAGCGAAACGGAAAGTGAAATGATCCGGAAATGTTGAAATGAAAGGAGGTTTTTCGGATAACGTCTCTAAAGCTGAGTTGGCAACCGGGTCCCAACCGAGAATCTTGCTAGAATCCGGGAACAGTCTAACTATTTGCAATTGAAAGGTCTTAAGTCAGACTCTATTGAGGAGGCATCAACTACATTAATTATTGTAGTATCCAAAACTTCTAAATGATTATGCATTACGACTATGGCAGAAATTTTTGCTTTATGCCACAGCTGCCCGGATTTCGGGTCTGGACGGATCAGGGTATAAAAATCCGGATTCGGCCGAGGCCCGAAATCTGGGCCCGGACCCAACTCTGCTCTGAAGATCCTACTATTGTCATCCTCATATATTCTGATTGTGCAATAAAATTAGAGTGGATATCGTTTTAGCGCTTTTACCAGGGCTGGTGGACCAGGAAGAAACCAAGGACAAGCCCGAACGGTAGGCGTCGGGCACCCTTGTACCCACGAAACCAGGACCTAGAAGAGAAGGAAAGAGGGAGGTTGAGCTTTTCATTCACCATTGAAAGTAAAGAATTCTGGGTTTCGAACCACGGCCCTTCTGACTCTAGAGCAGACATGCTAACCAACTACACCACAGGGCCCTCAGCTGAACTCCCATATCAGGCTTATCAATCTTTCCTATGGCTGCTTCCCTTACATCGTTGTGGAGAAATTCAGAGCGATTACTGTAAATGTATGCAATCTAGTCTGAACACGAAGTATGTTTTTACAAATGAAGCATCCATTAAAATGTACACAATTGTAGCGCTTCCATCAGGACTGGTGGACCATGAAGAAACAGAGGAGACAAGCCCAAGACGGGAGGCGTCAGGCACCAACGAAACCAGGACCTAGGAGAGAGAAGGAAGGGGGAGGTTCAGCTTTCTATTCAGGACTGGAAGTAAAGAATTGACTAAGCCGGGGTTCGAATCACGGCCCTTCTGATCCCGAGACAGACATGCTACCACTACACCACAGGGCCATCAGTTGAACTCCCACATCAGGCTTATCAATCTTTCCTATGTCTGCTTTCCTTACACAATAAAGTAATAATACAAAAATTATAGGTCCGCTCTGTCGGTGCAAACTTGACCTTAACTTCCGACTCAGAAAAATTTGTCTTGTGTAGGCAACTTGTTTTCCATTAAACAGTCTTAATTTGGCCAATTATCGGGGAAGTTGGCGGCCCGACCCGCTAATGAATTGCCAGTGGTTGCGTAGCATGTGATGAAATGCTCATTAGTGGTAACCTATTAGACGTAAGCAACCTAATTACTGGCAGCTTCTTTAGCAGTACTGTAGCCTCGCATAATTTAGGTAATTAAATTTATTAGTAATGTACAAACTGGGTCCCAAGAAAAATTAGTCACGTAGTAAACAATTTTGTCCACTAGGGTTGCATAGGCCAGAGATGCTAAACCTCAAAACAGAAAATCTCTGATAGCATTCTGCGAACTTTTTTTGGTTAATTTTGATCGTTGTGCGAACGGTTGCAAATGTACAATTATATAACTTGGTGATGGACAGTACCTAAGAACTGATTTTTTTGGTGTACACGAGACTACGTGACCAATAACCCCTATATTTAGCACCGCCTTGTGACAAGCCGTTCAAAATGGTAAACAGAAATGAAGAAAAGTAATGACCACAGAAGATCCGAAAAAATCAAGCCTCCGGTGGGAGTCGAACCCAATACTAATTGCGCACTAGGCAAACGCTCTGCCAACTGAGCTACAGAGGTACAAGAGTCGCATTAAGCTTGTCGGAATTCGTGTACCTACGCACACGACTTTGACAACGTAAACCCAGGGTAAGTGGAAACAAAGTGGAGGAAGAACAGCTCATGAGCCGTCACACTTGTTCCATAGACATAAATAAGAAAAAAGAAGGTCACGCAAAGTCTGGACCCAGTGGGACTCGAACCCACGAATTTCGCGCGCTAGGCCAAAAAACGCTTTGCCAACTGAGCTACGGCAGTTCTGTCACATCAGACAAATCAGGCGAATTTTAAGATATTAACAACAGTTTCATTAATAATACTGGATCAAACGTGTTAAAATTAGCAAATTTAATTAACCATTTAAGAAACAACCGCTAAACATTTTAATTGTCGGACTCTTAATCTCTCCTGCATAGAGGAATAAAGATGCACAATTTAGCAAAGCGGTTAAACCAAGAGTACGCAATATATAAGAGTATGACAAGCATCATATGCTATGTATGTATTATCAGCTCGCTACATTCGATGCGCGCTATCGGCTGACCCCCATAAATCGGACCCCCCTCACCCCGCCCCTATACATGTACGGGGTCCAAACGAGGGGGGTCGGGCCGTCTTGTATATTTTGTACACGGATGTGTAAATCATACAAGCTTATACACACAAATTGGGGCCCCATCAAGCTTAACATGTAAGTATACTAACACTAGACCCCGATCCCCGTTTGGACGCCGTACATGTATAGGGGCGGGGTCAAGTGGCTTGTGGTATGGGGTGGGTCAGCCGATAGCGTGCAGAGGATGTGGCAGGCTCATGATACATAGCGTATGACGCTTGGTCATACTCGTAATATATACTCTTGGTTGAACGTATTAAAACTAATCTTAAAAGAAAAATGCTATTACTTTATTTTATTGTTTCATTATATTTATTTAGTTGATATTATTATTACATTTTATCATAACTTTATTTCGTGCAAATTCGGTTGTTAGAGCACATTGGTTTTCTTTTTGCCAATCTAAGGTTAGAAATTCGTTAACACAGTTTCCTCGAATGGATTAATTCTCAAGTCAGTCCCACAAAACCTACCCGCTTATAAAATAGGCAATTTTTGTTTTGCACAACTGTTATTTTATTATGACAGATAGATTCTACACCAGAAACAAACTTTACAAACTGTACAAAAATAAACAGAAGACATATAAAATACAAATGTACAACAATTACAACTCAGTTCGGTATTATTAAAGATATCAAAATCAAATCCATACCTGATCCACATAAAATCTACCTAGAGCATGCATTGAATGACAGGCATCAAACAAATTCTCTATAAAGGGTTACATTGTTACGTTAATGTGTAAAAGGCTTTTACGTAATATTTTTGAACTCATAAGTTTTTTGTACATCTCAACCCCATCCAAGTCTAAAAGTACAACATATATAATATATATGTCGGAGCAAGATAGTAAAAGTGGCAAGATAGGAGTTAGCAAGATCTTAGCAGTTTTCAGTATGAAATATGTTTTCAATTTGAAAACAAAGAAGGTCATTAGTATGTTCCTGATTTGTAACGCATAGACGGCATTCGCATGAATTTAAAACTGACCATTGTGCTCCGTAATGTTGCTGAAATAATATTTGTAATAGAAAATGCGTAGAAATGGCATTATTGCGTATATAACTAAGTAACAAATATTATATACGTCATGATTATGACAATTACTGATTAGTAAAAACAAGACTAAAAGAAGACTGAAATTCTTGAAAAAAGTCTGAAAAATTAGTAAATGAATATTGAACGAATTTTGTGAGATAGGTTTTGTCGATAAAATAGTTATCAATTTTTGTATTTTGTACTGTTAAGTTCGAAATAATATATTCTCCCTATCAATTAGGATTGGCATTTCCATACAAAATACTATTTCAGCAGTGATACAAAATTACAGAGCACAATTGTTAGTTTTTAATTTTTGCGAAAGTCCCCCCCCTTAGGATTAAACTCATTGAACTGCATAAAACAGGGATAATTAATGACTGCTCTTTGTTTCCAAGTTGAGAACACCTTTCATACTGATAGTGAGTAAGATGGCCATATGCTAAATTCTAGTAAGATCTTGCTAAATTTCGTGGCGAGATAACTATCTTGCTAAAATCTTACCAACGATTTTGGCAAGATAGTAATCTTGCTAAATGTCGTAATAGAATAACTAAAAAAACTAAAAAATCTGCTAAAATTTTAGCAAGATAACTATCTTGCCAAACTCTTGCAAGATTATCTTACCAATTTTACTATCTTGCTACCACATATACACGATCATTTTCAGTTCCCATTCTCATAGAAAACACATAAATGCTTGGCGTCGCAAAAATGACTGCATCTGAGAATTTGCTACATTTAAAGCAGAATCCAGCAAACATAATTTTAGGTTTTAAAAATCCAGATTTTCTGAATATATTATTTAAGTGAAAGACAGTAAAATGAGTCGAGGAAGCATAGAATCTCTCCACGCAAGGAAACTATCAAAATCGAGTTAATGTTTCAGATCGGTTAGGTGTAAACTGGGTAGGATTTACTTTTCTAAGCAAAGTGTTTGGAACACGCCGACTGGCCCATGTATTCTCTTCTGGAGTACAACTCTGGCCTATCACCAACACAGGCAGCAACTTTTGAATACACTTTCTAATAGAATTTGCAAATAGCTTATAGTTAGAAGCATATATCACCAAATTTATGCTAGAGTTTAGTGGAACGAGAGACATGACATACGGTGTAATAATGCGATAATTTTCAGGGTTTTCGTCTAAATATGATGTTTTCATAATAATTCTGATGATCCCTGGAATGGTAACAAAGACGGTAGTCCACAAAACGACCTGACCAACAGCTCTTGTAACCTTGATTTGCCGCTGTCTCTCACAGCCAGTCAAAGATGAAGGTCCGCTGCTACTTTTATCATAGGCAAGCCGGCATGTTAATGCGGATAATGTAATAACATACAAGATTGCCGAAGCTGTTCCGCTAGTAATAGTTAAAGCATTGTCGAAAATGAAAAATCCCTCATTGTAAACCAAGGGAATGAAGCAAATTGAGTCCAGAGTCGGGTCATCTGGCATGTGCACAAGAGTATACAAGAACGCTGCCTGGGCAAATAAACATACACTGAGGACGACAGCTAAAATAAAGAACACATAGCGCTTTCCTAGACTGCGATAAGTCTGAAAGGCTATAACGGAAAGAGACCGGTCAATGGCAATAAAAAGCGTCATCAAAGCTGAGAATTCCATGCCAAAAACTTGCAGAGGAATAAACCCATTCTTGATGCATTGCCATGGAGTTAGATGAACATCAGGATCAAAATTCAGAGCACTTCTCAGTCGTTGTGCTCCTCCACCCAAATTCGCCAAGCCTATAGAACCATCTGCCACTAAAAGCACAATACAAAAATTATAAAAAAACTATAAAAAAGATTAACTCGTTGTCCATTATATGCAACAAGTTGTTATTGAATTTAAAAAAACTCGGGTACAGAGCAGCGAGATTTTTGTCGGGCTAAATTTATGTCTTACTTTAACTCGTGCGTATAAATCTTTCTGCACTCAGCACCAACCTTTTACTAAACTAAATGAAAAACAAGGTACCTGCTAGTCCTGCGATCAGTGCAAAATCTTTGGTGTGTAGCGCTTTGCAGCACAGAATGACAATTAGTATAATAATAGAACCAAGAAGAGCACAACTTCCTGTGGATACATGTAGTATAAACGGTGCAATCAACCGATGGACTGGAACTGTGTAATTGAATTGGTCCATTCTAAAAGTAAAAAGCCTTAATAATCATGTTATGTTAATGTGTTGTAACGTTTAATTTAAACTGTAAGCTTTCAAGAATTAAATTCAAAGTACTTTGTATTGTGCAGCAATTTATGTATTTGCACTTCATCTAGGTTCTTGAATCTGGAACCAGTATTATAAAACCAGGATTAGAGGTAACTTGAGATGTCCTTTAATTGGGTAACCTTGAAATATAAGGATTAGCTTAAGACAGTTATTTTGGTTATCCCAAATTCTAACCCCAACTTCCTCAGTTGGCATGCAGCAGATCGCCCAGTTTGTATTTTACCCGTTATTCTTTCGGATGAACTTAAAACATTACTTTGATAGCAGAGTATTCGCAGCCACTAAGTAGCAATTGTAAAACATTTGAAAACTTTAAAATACTGCAATGCACAGTAAACGTACTGAAAAACTGTAAATAACAATATCGTTGTGACATTAATGTTTCAAGAAACCCATTAATAAAATCAGGGAAAGAAACAAAATCGATTTGAAAACAAGGTAATAATTGGGCAATAACTGTAAATAATAATCACCGAAGAGGCTTGAGGATTACTGAATTTGAATTAGCTTAATCCGGGTTTAAAACCTATGTTTGGCAATAATATTGGGTTAGGGCCGACCCCAATTATTAGAACGTGCAGATTTCTAACACTTTCATAGTTCAACTAAAGAAGTCTTAAAAATATCACAAGTAAATTGAAAATTTGTCAAAACAATTTAGAGTTTTCTAAATCAGGGCATATATATCTACCAGTTTTAGACGATCAGTCAATATTCAAAACGTAAAAGCAAGATATTAAAAAGTAAATAATTTCCTCATACTCTCTGTGCAGGTTTACTTATACACTTTCCATTTAAGGTGCTGGTTTCCTTTCGGGTATTTTTGACTCATACGACTTTAATCCTTTACGTAAATGGCTAAAACTTACGAAATAACCTATTTCCGTGCTCTTTAACATTCTGGGACCAGTCCCGTATTTTTTGGCCAAAAGATAAGACAGTTTTGATTTTCGGCCTTAGGCTCCCAGTAGGTGGACAATACACGGGATTGGCTGTTATAGCTGGAAAGAGGACACGAAAATGAACATTTTTGCTTTTACAACCTTTGAGCTATCTCCAGTGGTTAAGTCAGTATAAGCAAAAAACTGTTTTTTGGGTCAAAAAATGGCCATTTTCGAGGAAATCAGTTTTTTCAAAATAACTGCAACGTGTTAAGGACAAAGTTGGCTTTTTTATACTCAATCGATGCAGCGTCCAAATGCCCATTTTATGAATGCCTATTAGCCGGACTTTATTGCTTTAAGCTAGAGATTTGGGCGAAAAACCATTTTGGCAAAACTGCGATGATTTTGTTTCGAACATCGATTTCTCAAAAACTACTCGACGGATTCCAGAGATTTTTGGCAGAATTGAAATTCGCCCTACTGCGGAGGGACGTTTTTCTTGGTTTGGGCTAAAACGTACCCAGTAGCAAGAAAGCTCAATTCGGAGTTGCGAAATTTCGTGTTACTGGCCGTGTTACTGGCTGGCTACGTGTTTCATTTGGCCTATTTTCCGGAACGTTAAGACCTGCTGAGCCAAATCCAAAAAAAACGTCCCTCGGCCCATATGTCCTTCATATAGTGACACAAAAAGAACTTTTGGCCGATTCTTCAGTTTTGAGAAATCGATGTTCAAAAATTTTTGGTCTATATTCATCCTGTTAGATGTCAGCATGTCGGAAAATTTCTGGTATGTTTTTGCTTATTTTGCTAGTTTCGTAAGCCCATGTGAATGTACAGATAATAAGCTTTAAAACGATGTATAAAGCTCTTTCCAACTCCAAAAATTGCGAAAGTTATAGCGTTTTAAAGAAATCACCACAAAAGCACTGCACAAAAGGATACCACCACCTTAACCTTTTGTATAATAAAGATCTGCGACAAAATTATACCAATCATATATAATAAGAGTGTATTCATATGCAGGCTCTCTGTTCCCAGCTCGTGAGAAAAGCTGTAGCGTACGCAGTGCAGGGCACGTCTGAAGGAAGCAACTAACAGTAAAAAGATACATGCTGAACGGAAGCCCTTGTAAACGACAACTAAAAGCTTATCTCATTCTCCCTGGTTTTAAATCCTCCTTTTAATTGGTCGTGATTTGCATTGTTGTTCGAAGTTTCCTGTTGACAATTTTCGAAAGAATTGGTTAAGCAATCATTATCTGATTGTATAAATCACGTGCTTCAAGAAAACAATTCAGGAAATGCACTGTGAGCTAAGCTAATTAATTGTATGTATCGTAAACACAATTAACACTAATGAACTTGGCATAATGAGGTGTAAAAGTTCCATTAGTCATCTTCGAACTCGTGAAATTTGGTTAATCAGTCAGCGTTGGCGACTGCAGTTATCCAATTAATATTCTCATACGTCACAGAAACAGCTCGTGGTGCTCTGACAAAGAGATTATGAAAAGTCGTAGCGAAAACCGTGAAACAAACATGTTTTCCCAGTTAGCAACTATGGAAGTGGGGAGCTTACTCCCATAATCTGATTAGTCAATTTCTAGGTTATTTTTTACTTTTTTTGAAATTTCTCGAAGCATATTTAAATATTTGTTTGTCCAAACGGTACATGTTAACGAGCTGCTCAAATTAAAAGAGAATCTTTTATGTAAAACAGAATTTCACCTCTAAACAGGGGTCCGAACGTGTTAATCATAAGAAAACAAAAAGGCAAAATTTTTGGATTAGTAGCATAAGATCTTAAGGTGCTGGTTTCCTTTCTGGTATTTTTGACTCATACGACTTTAATCCTTTACGCAAATGGCTAAAACTTACGAAATAACCTATTTCCGTGTTCTTTAGCATTCTGGGACCAGTCCCGTATTTTTAGGCCAAAAGATAAGAAAGTTTTGGTTTTTGGCCTTAGGCTCCCAGTAGGTAGACAAGACACGGCATTGGTTGCTATGGCTGGAAAGAGGACACGAAAATGAACATTTGTTGCTTTTACAACCTTTGAGCTATCTCCAGTGGTTAAGTCAGTACAAGCAAAAAACTGTTTTTAGGGTCAAAAATGGCTATTTGTGACGAAATCAGTTGTTTCCAAATTACTGCCACACGTTAAGGACAAAGTTGGCTTATTTATACTCAATCGATACATCGTCCAAATGCACATTTTATGAATGCCTATTAGCCGGACTTTATAGCTTTAAGCTATAGATTTGCGCGAAAACCGTTTTGGCAAAACTGCGATTATTTTGTTTTGAACATCGATTTCTCAAAAACTACTCGACGGATTCAGCAGATTTTTGGCAGAATCGAATTTCGCCCTTCTGCGGAGGGACGTTTTTCTTGGTTTGGGCTAAAACATGCCGAGTAGCAAGAAAACTCAATGCGAAGTTGCGAAATTTCGTCTTACCGTGCATTTGGCTGATTTTCTCGAACGTTAAGACCTGCTGAGCCAAATCCAAAAAATGTCCCTCGGCCCACATGTCCTCCATATTATGACACAAGAAGAAATTGTGTCCGATTCTTCAGTTTTGAGAAATCGATGTTCAAAAATTTTTGGTCTGTATTCATCCTGTTAGATGTCAGCATGTCAGAAAATTTCTACTATTTTTTGCTAATGTTGCCAGTTTCGTAAGCTCATGTGAATTTACAGATAATAAGCTTTGAAACGATGTATAAAGCTCTTTCCAACTCCCAAAATTGCGAAAGTTATAGAGTTTTAAAAAATCAACATAAAAGCACTGCACAAAAGGATAGCACCACCTTAAAACTGTACAGACCTAACTAACATTGATTGATATCATGAGGAAGCCCAGGATAGAGATTGTGATCTGTTGGAGTCAAACTGTTGATTCAGTCCACTAAAATTGTTTGAAATTAATAAACTAATTAATCAGAAAATAAGGTCTAACTTTAATTCTTCAGAAATTGATTTTAAAATTTTAAAGTCCAAAGCGTAAATTTGCTTTAACAATACTGATATGATGTGAAATTAATCAACAACCATTAGACATCCGACTACAATTTAGAAAACTCGTTATGATGCACTGTTTGAAACATTGACATTTGCTAAAATAAAGGAAATGTTCAGCAATATAACAATAAGCTGGACTTTGTTTATGTTTTATGAATTTCAGTATCGACTTTCGCTTGATTTTAAATGGATTATAGTTCAGTTTATTTCTTTAATAGGTAAAGCTGCATTAGGGCGCCCGTGAATTTAGGTCATTTTAATTGGTGCGTTAGGGCGCCTGTTGTCTTAGGGGCCCTAACGCAATCAATCCTTTAATACACGAAGATTGAATGCTTATCCGAGCCAGTTCTTTCTGTGTATTCCCACACTTATTGATTGAAAATTCAACTTCATTCTACTTCAACTCAAAGCTAATTCTAATCCGATCTTTAATAGTTGTTTCTTTAAAAACTTTCATCCGGTTAATCTTTAATCTTTATCCTGCATTCTTTATTAGACTTTAACCCTCGTGCAGCTGTGTAGATGAAAAACATTAAAATTTTTTAGTTGTTGTTTATTTCGTGAAAGATTAAATTAATTAATTTTAGCTAGCTTAAATCGCGGATTAATGATGGTCGAATAACGAGCTTTTTAATCCGCTCAATCTAACATTAAGAATACGTCTGTTTATATTTAGACTTTTGGTTGATTTTTTGCCTGTTTAATCGTCTTAATATGCAATAAAATAGTGCGTCTATCAAAAGATTTTGAGTACACCATTATAGCGAGTTTCCGCAGGTTAGCCATATGAAAAACTTATTAGCTAAATTCCGTGGAAAGTTTGAAGGCCTTAGCCCAGACGGCTCGTTTCCAACCACCGTGGAAATATAAATGTCTTGGCCAGTAAGATTCCAACCAAGACAAAGACTTGACAAGAAATTTCAGATATGTTTAACACATAACAATTTTAATTTTAGTACAGGGCTGGCAAGTTTCCATTACAGTTAGCAAGTTTCCGTGGAAACATTTTTCATCAAAAATTGATCAGCAAAATTCCTGCCAAGTCAGCTTATTTCCGTGGAATTATTTTGTGCTTAGTCCCAGCAATATTGGTTCTGCGGAATCTCGCTATAATGGTGTACTCAAAATCCCTTGATAGACGCATAGGGCCTTAGCAAGAGTACATATTAATGACAGCTGTCATACCATATGTAATATAAGCGTGACACGTCCTCTGCACGCTAACGGATGACTCCCCATCATCAAGTTGGACTCCAGTGACCCCTCGCAAATTAGTACTCGGTCGAAACAGGGGTACGCTCACTCGCTCTATGCTTGTGTGCTGATACTCGAAAACGCAAGCAGTATGTGCGCGAATTTTGTGTCCGTTTCGAGCTTTTGAACACACGTATACAGGGCAAATTAGTTTGAAGTGATGGACCCAACTTGAGGGGGGTGTCAGCCGTTTGCAGAGGATGTGCAAGATTATAATACATAGAGTACGGCAGCTGTCGTACTCTTTTGTATTATGCACTCTTGGCCTAGTCACTACCAAGTACAGCAGCTCACAACAGAAAACTCTATTGAATGAGAATATAGAAGCTTTTTATCACATGTGCGGCTGCAGAACTAATTGCTTGTTTGCCCGGCTATTTGAGTCATTTTATTGATTTTATTTACTTTACTTGATCCATTTTAATAGGACAAGATCTATGCAAACTTCACATATCCTCTCTGATGCCTCAAAGTATTTCAAATGAAACAAATTCAACAAGTTAACATTTTTATTGTTGCAATTGAAGGACTCTCATTTATTCAAGTATACAAAGCTTCGCATGCAGCATGTAATTTATTGTCAGTACGGCAATAAAATAAAACAACCGTGTTTTGCTTTTCAAACAACGGTTGACTTCATTATTAGTTCCTTTAGAAATTCTGTTTCATAGCAAGTGAACACTGGATCAGCATCGCATAAAAGACTGGATTGGACGTGTACCGGGCAACATTAACGTAACATGCCCAGGATGCCTGGTGTTATTAATAAAATACCCAGTTGCACTGGTGTGGGTCGTTAATCAGCTGAAACTCATGCTAAAATTAATCATCGATTCTAAGTTTATTAGTCCTGGTCCGTTTAGTAGTAGTCATCGTAGACTTGTCCGTGTGCTAATATTTTAGTAAGTCCGGCGCAATTCATGATTCAAGACGGTCCGACGGATCAGACTAGTTAATTTCGTAACATAGCGCTCTGTTTCTATCGTGATCGACATAAAACAATGAAACCCACACAAAACCAGCGTGTACCTAAAACTTCGACACTGTCTAATTGATCCTACGAGTAATATCATAGCTTTGTTTAATTAGAAACGATTGTTTTAAAATGCTCTTACCTTACTATGGTCCAATTATTCATTTTAGCTCACCTGCAGGGTTGGACGAGCTAAAGCAATTCTGCTGTTTTGATTCGCAAGCGTAGAGGATGTAAGAAAGAACCCTGTTCAGGTAAGCAAAAGCTACAGTCTTTCATCCATTTGTTTGATTGCCGTTTTATTGGCAAATGAAACTTGTTGTACTTTGGTACTACAAAAAATTTTCAATTTTGAATATATGGCTGCACGGAACATCGGGTTAGTATTATAGTAAAGCACCGGACTAGATATTTCCCAAGCAACAAATGTAACAGCTACAATAACCCAGAATACAGATCTGATCACAGCATCATTGCGGTACCAAATAGACAGAAGTTGAGCTATTCCAAAAACTGCCATCATCATCAGCAGTAACAGAGCACTACCAAAGCACTGCCAG
Source organism: Trissonchulus latispiculum (assembly GCA_030248195.1). NCBI lineage: Eukaryota > Metazoa > Nematoda > Enoplea > Enoplida > Ironidae > Trissonchulus > Trissonchulus latispiculum. The sequence continues at coordinate 15,672 of JASAND010008649.1, forward strand.
AAAATCTTTGATTCCACAATAAGAAAATATTCATTGTTTTTAACCATATTGAATTTACTCCTTTGGTTTTTATACCTTATAATTTGAGGTGTATAAATTATCACTCCCGCAATTACTGACAACAACAAACAAACTCCTAAAGCAGAAACCATTGTTTTATGCGGAATGAAGATGGCGTCACATAGCCTTGATTGACTCACATATGTAGTAATCAGAAAACTAGAAAACGAATACTTAGTGATAAAGCCTACCATAACTAATACAGTAAACGTATTTTTGGATAAATAAATCTTCACAAATTGTGGATAAGTAATTGCTAGCAATCTCACTAGTCCTACAGATATGTAACAGTAACAATTATTTAAAATTCCACCAACACCAAGTGCTCCACTGATGTTTCCAAGAGCAAACTCTATGTTGTTCATTATATATTCACAAGGCAGTATTTCCAGCTTAACCAAAATGATTTCCATTTGCCGGCACATCGATGGGAGTACCATAAAGCAGTCATTGCAAACAAGACCACACATAACGGGGAAATAGTGCTGGGAGCGTAATTCCTTACTACAAACAATTGTTACTAAAGTGAAGAATTGCAGCAACAGAGAACAGCTGTAAGCCGAGAAACATACGATGGCACGTTGGTGATTCAACAACTCCGAAATGGGGGCTGAACCTACAAACTCAATTATTTGTAGTTAGCGAAAGTACTTGTGTAATATACAAATCTGAAGCATTATGCAAGGATTCGTGAAAAAGGAAGAATTGAATTTTGCGCGTTCCGGAAATAAAATAATAAAATTTAGTACTTAATAAGTGCTTATTTTTGCTGCCATTGCTGAATCCGATGGACAATTTAAACTCCAGTGCGCATTTCGCGGTAGCTGGGGTTGTCATTTCTTGGAACCGCCAGCCCACCCTTGTCCAATGGCTGATCCTGTCATTATGGAATTGAGTTGGATCTGGGTCGAACCAACCTATTGCGCTTAATCCGCAATTCCTGACATCAATTAGTCCCGTTTTAAATGCAGTCCAATCAAGTATTTTTGGTTCTGGAATAAGCCTAGTCCGAATTCAGTTCAATTCAACCCCTTTTCAGTGCTTCTCAATTCCTTTTCACATCATTTTTGCCCAGTTTCTTGTTATTTTATTCAAAAGTTCTCGAAAATTGAATGAAAGAATAAAAGTTGTAAAAGACCAAAAGCGTAGTTAATGGGTACGTACGTTAAGCGTACGTGGGCTGTTTAGTTGCTGTTTCAGTTTCAGTTTCAGCGCGGACTAAAAGTTAAGTTCAAAGTTCAACTAAAGTTCAAAGTTTATTCTTGTTTCAATGTTACAATTTTATATTCAGTTTCAGTTTAGATTTCAACTTTTGAATGTTTTATCCATAGGGGAGATAGTACGTTTAGTGAAGCGTTTGTTGGAACGTTTCTAAAAACACAGGTGTAATCAATAGAAACACTGCTGCGTTGTCAGTAGCAGTAATCGAGTCAGTAGTTCACTGCTGATGATTTTATTTCATTGTGCACCGCAGGTTGAAACTTGAGAGGTCCTGTGCTATGCTAAAAATAGAAAGTTTAAATAGAAAAAGTGATGATTCATATTATCTTTCAAACAGTGTTGTTCAGTCGCCCTGTCTAAATCGGCTGGTCAGCTTCTTGCATGTCCGCAGTAGGAAGGCCGGATGGCGAGCGAGCGAGTTTTCGTGTTTACCCTTTAAGCCTTTTCGCATCGATACACGATCGTCTGAAATTGACCACCAGCCGCCTTCAGAATTATCAAATATTTCACAGTTTAGTTTGTATTTGTGCTGGCAGACGATAAAAGCGCCGGTCGGTCAGGGTGGCCTATAAAACTTTAGACTATTGAAACTTGAAAGTATTTAAACATGTTTCACTTACCAATCAAGCTGGTGTTCGAAGTATTGTTCGGTATGCTATGAGCGAATATTCCTCCACTGTGACTCATTGCACAATATTCACTGAAGATGAATAGTCGGTAATCTAGGTATCTGAAAACCAATTTCATAATGAAGCATAACTGGGAATATGACAACAAATAGAAATGATCAATTTTATTTGAGCAGAGCGCTGTAAATATAGATAACGTGGATTTCAAAGCCTAGCAGAAAAAATAGAACCAGACAATATTGTTGCAAAAAACAAAGCTGAATGTTGTTAAATTTGCTAATGTAAATATCCGGTCTTTACGTTGAAACCTACCTAATTTATGTGTACAAAAAGCTTTGTTGATGTAAGCCTGCTTCTGCTATAAAAGCGCTGCCAGTGGTGCCTAAGGAAGTTTGCATTTTGGAAAAATATGAGGATCTATACTTTTTTTGATTTAAGTTAGAAACAGAGTGCAATTAATTTTTCAACTGTTAGATATCGATAATAGCGTCAAAACTATTACATGAACCATTCCAGTTATGTTTTATTGTTGTAGAAAGTAGCACTTGTTGAGGAACAGACCAAGTAATGAGCCGAGAACAATATGCTTCTAATTGGTTTACACATTAATTTGGCCTTAGAAAGTCGTTAAACTACAAGAAGACAAGCAGAATGAGAACTTGGTATGTGAAAAAACTGTCAAAGAAAAAGGAGGTACTTTTATCGATATCTATAGATTTTAGCGATATAATATTGATTTTTTAAACGGTTCATTCTTGTGGATCGACTTTTTAAATCTTAAATTTCACAACAGTTGCAGATGTTTATAGTCTGAAAATAAAACATTTAGCTTTAGAGGATTGCTGGACAACAGGACTAATTTCTAAACCGTAGTGCGTTGGAAACACTTCGACAAAGGTTAGCGTACCCTCGCGTAAAATATATCACTATAATGCGCAATAAAGTTTCACCGATTACGACGGACGTTGCCATGTTCCAGAAATTGGTGTTTCCATGGGTGTACCTAAACCTCCAATCAGCTACATGCTCTGGTTTCTTCTTACTTAACTCTTTCATGCTGACACGCTGACACTTACTTTCAGTTTCTATTCCAGAAAGCAAAAACGTATTTTTATTTATTACTCCATACCTCATATAGCAGGTATTCGTGTATGCATAATATTTTACGACTGGGACAGATTGCCTTTGTCACTATTCATGAGAAATGATTATTGAGTTAGTTTGTGATTACGGTAACAATCCGTGTGCAGTTAACTGCAACTTGTCAACAATAGACTAACTGCAGTATGGCGGAAATCCCAAGGCAAATTCCCCCAAGTTACCATGATATTGAATTTTCGAACGTCTGTTTTGACTATTTTCAGTTTTAGCTTTTAGATAAGCTGCTGCTGCAAATCTATAGGAATGAACACATTCCAGAGCATTTTAAACTCTGCAATAAAGAGAAATGACACACATTTACTTCAATTTCGATGCATTCGTTTTTACTGCTTTTACTGTTAGTATAATTTAGTCAAACTTTTGTAGGTAAATGACAAACACAAACTGGGAAAACATTTGAGTTTTAGTCACATTAACCGCATTTCATCACACCATTCTCGTAAGTTTCAAACCTCAGACACTCATTTGTATATGTTATGGATTAATGAGCTAGACAGGTGACTAGTCTGTCCGGACAATGCACTAGCTATGTCATTGTTCACACTGTGGGCTAGGCACACTACGATATTTCGGTGCACGAAATGCCAAATTCGATAATTACTCCTGTGTGCTAATACTACGCATGATGTACGCATGATGTCGAGCAACGCAAAAAGTCAGGCACTTACATGGATTTACTACTACACTTGTCGATTTACCACTGCACTACACTAGCCCATAATCTGGATAATGGCAAAGCTAGAGCACTGTCCGGTCAGACTAGTGCCTTGTCTGCGCAAGCTCATGGTCCGTAACTTAATATATACTACCCTCTTATTTTTTACAAACTATTTATTAAGGTTCGTCGAAATAGTGCATGGCGACTATATTTGGAAACAGCACAACCTGCATACATGGTGGTGGCTAAGACGGAAGGGAATGACAGCAATACATTTTTGAGGAATACTCAAGAAACTTTTTTACGTTGAGAGAAATAATTGTTTATTAAATAAATTGATAGATAATTGGAAGATAATTATAACTTTCTCCCTTGCAATATGGACAAAATTTCAGCTGCTCCAATAGTCACATGCATCTAATAAATGTAGAGATGAAAGTTGAAATCTAATTAAACTGGCTGACGCAGTGGGTTTTTTGATCCACCAGGTCAGTTCTGGCACGACAACTATCCATGATCTTTGCATAGGCTGCAACTCAGAAATTAAATAGCTATCTATATTCAGCACACACATAGTACAGTACGTGGTTAGTTTTTAGTCGAAGGGGTAATGCCGAGGCACGAAATTTGTGTTTTAATAGCATAAGCTGGTGCTATGATTTTAAAATTAGTTTGAACACGTTCATTCTGTCTGGGGACGGAATCACTGCTTCAAGAATAGGTGTCGTAGGTAATGTTATGGCAGATGTTTAATCATCGCTACAGGACCTCGCAAGGTTATTTTTGGGATGACAGTAAGAATAGGTACCTTAGGATAGCCATTTCCGGAGGGCGCGTTTACTAGGTTCCCATTTGCATGGGGGATCCACCGTTAGCGTAAAGACGTTGTGACTTGATCTTGATTTTAGCCACAAGCACATATTTCAAACTGGGGTAAAATACAGGTTAGGATCACTCTGATGTTTACTTGTTAATTTTCATTGGTGCAATTCTCTGCAGTACTTTGTGCTCAAACGAAGTTCACTCCTCCTGTTTTTAGAATATTTGAATGTTAATAACAAAAAAGTTTACTACAATTAGTAAATTCCGATTTATTGCAAACGCTAATGACACAATGCAACTCTTAGACACTGTATGCAAAGTCAACAGGGAATGGAACAATAAAAAATATCCAACATAGAAAATAAGTAAACGTCATTTATAATAAATTGTTAAAGACGGCATTATTAAACTCCTACAATGACCCATTCAAATCTCCCTTCAGTTTGTAGAAAATGCGAGTCCGGGTATATCTAGTGGAATTCTGCCTACTCATGATCAAAACGTGGAAACATGACTACTCGCTTTTTCGAAAATAAAAAGGGAATTATGCCGACTACAAAACTTGAGTGTGCAACTATGAGAACCTCCATTAAATTCAAGGCCTTTCTGCCCGGCAAATTTCGTCATTGTTTTCATACTTTACGTTTTTAATTTTTATGGACTACGGTATCAAATGGCAACTAGCAACAGTGATAGGAAAAGCAGTAACTAACAACGAAGTTTTCGGCTAAAGTGACATTAAAATTACTATTTACTAGCATAAACAAACATTTTAAAAGCTTACCTGATAACAATTCATGGGTTTAGCGCTTTTTAGCAATTTTACTGCTTTAAGAGTTTAAGATCAATATTCGCAATGTCATTTTATCATCAAAAGATCAGATGTCAGCAGCGGACCTTAAATAGAACAGACGTATTCAGCAACAGCATTGCATGCATTGTATCAAGAGTACATAATAGATAGGAGTGTGCCAACTGGCAGGCTCTCTGCTATCGGCTCTCGAGCCATGCTCTGCACGCTAACGGCCCACCCCCCCGCTATTGCGTACCTAGTGCACTCCTCCCGCAAATCAGTACCCAGTACGCAATTGCGTATGCTCACGTTTTCTGCCGTAAGCCATCCCCCCGCAAATGTGACATATCATTCGTCAGTTGAAAAAATGATGGCTCTGTTTAGTGGGGGGACCGAATGATAGGTCACACTTGCGGGGTGGGGTGCTTTCTTGTAGAAAAGAGTGAACACACGCAATTGCGTACTGGGTACTAGAGATGAGCATTTCGGCCCGTCGGCCCGGCCAGGGCCGGGCCGATATCCATTGATTAGCGGGCACGGCCAAATTTTTTAACTTGGGGCCGAAACGGGCCGGATTGCCTCTAGAAAATGCTGTGAAATCACAAAAATTACCTAAATATCTATTCATTCTGGTTGTTTTCTAACAAAATTTAACATTTCATGGCATAACTTAGCGTTTCCATCACGCAGTGAAGCTTTTGGAGCAAAATTGTTAGTAACATTTTGGAAATGTTCTTTTGGCGGGCCGGGCCGGGCCGAAATTTGTCAGCTTGCAGGCCGGGCAGGGCCGAAAAATGTGGCCAGCGGGCCGGGCCGAAAAATTTTGCTAGCGGGCCGGGCCGAAAAATTTTGCTAGCGGGCCGGGCCGCGCCGGGCCGAGCAAGAGTTTGGAGCGGGCCGGGCCGGGCCGAAAAACTCCGGCCCGTGCTCATCTCTGCTGGGTAGAGATGGCATGCAGGCATGCAGTGCATGGCTCGAGAGCTGATAACAGAGAGCCTGCCAGCTGTCATACTCTTATCTATTATGTACTCTTGATTGTATGTAAATTTGTTTATGTGTAACACTGTTGTAAAATATTTGCAATCTTTCGTAAAGTTGTAGTCATTCTTTGTGGGCAATAAAATAAGGACAATTTCGCGCTTCAGATCTTCCAGTATTAATAATTCCTTAATAACTTTTAATTCCACTTCTAATTAATTCGCTTAATCTAAAGGAGCTGGAACAGCACAGTTCCGTTAGCGTAGGAATAGGCGCAAGTAGAATGCACTTTCAGAGTCGCCCAAAAACATAACCGAGATTGATTAGTTAATTGTTGGAACGTTTCAAATGCTTTCAAGGTTTTTTGCAACACCAAATTCTGACAGCCATTTTGGTTTTCCATGCACAACTTCCTTATTGTTTAATGTTGTATTTCAAAAGATAAATGGAGAATATAAACAAAGGTATCGGAATTTTGAACTGCCTTTCTTGTGTTGCTTAAAGTGTTACTTCAACAAACTGAATTTCCTTAATCTTGTATCTTATTTTTTACGCTAAATCTTAAAGGACAATTGTCAATTTTTTCATGAAACTTGATAAAACTGCGCAATTATTAAGAATTGAAATTTTGGTGGAGTTTCAATAAAAATGGTTTTTTATTTTTAATGCGATTACATTAATTATTTTTGGTAAAAGTCCCCTCAAAAGTTTCTGAAGACAAGCCCGTCCACGACAATGCTAATGTATGGTTACGACATCCATTCTAGGTACCTGCTTGCGGACGTTTCGACAATTACATATACAAATACTCAAAGTTAAATAAAATGCAAATAAATACAATATACAACACAAAAAATCAAATCCCAATTATGTTAATGTTTCGAGTTTACATGGTTAACCTTTTTAAACAGCTTATTTGGGCTTCGATTACTGCTCCAGATAGTATCCGCTGGAGTATCCATTCCAGGCAGCAATTTTTGAAACAGACTCTTGATAGCATTAGCGAATAGCTTATAGTTAGAAGCATAGATGATCAAATTTATGCTGGAATTTAGTGGAACGAGAGTCATCACGTATGGGGAAATTAGACGATAACTTTCAGGGTGCTTGTCTAAATACGATGTTTTTAAAATAATTCTAATAATCCCTGGAATCGTAACAAAGACTGTTGTCCATAGAACGACCTGACCAACAGCCCTTGTAACCTTAAGTTGGCGCTTCCGCTCGTGACCAGTCAAAGATTGCTGCCCACTGCTGTCTTTATTACAGCCAAATTTGAATGCTAACGCGATTAATGTTATAGCATACAAGATTGCAGATGCAACTCCGCTACTAATAGTTAAAGCATTGTCAAAAATGAAAAATCCCTCATTATAGACCAAGGGAATGAAGCAAATTGAGTCCAGTGTCGGGTCATCTGGCAAGTACAAAAGAGTGTACAAGAATGATGCCTGTGCAAAGGAACATACACTTAGGACGATTGCAAAAATAAAGTACACATAGCGATTAGCTAGACTTCGATAGTACTGAAAGGCTAAAACTGAGAGAGATCGGTCAATGGCAATAAAAAGTGTCATTAATGCTGAAAATTCCATGCCAAATACTTGCAGAGGAATAAATCCGTTGCTAATGCACTCCCATGGAGTTAGGTGAACATCAGGATCAAAATGCAGAGCACTTATCAGTCGCTGAGCTCCTCCACCCAAATTCGCCAAGCCTATTGAACCATCTGCCACTAAAATTATAATGCAACGCTATAAAACATTTATTATGAGAAAGAATAACTCATTACCTTTGCAAATTAGTAAATTGGTGTACTAGGGCGAATATGATCAACGCGAGGATAAATCCGAGTTAATGTTTCTAGCTAGCAAGAGTACATAATAGCACACTCTTAGTTATTACGTACTCTTGTGGCTAGCCAATCTAACCAGTTTTCGCGACGGAATTGAGAGTAATATTGGCCTCCTATTTTGTATAGTTAAATATCCCATTCCGTGCCTAGCAGGAACAAATAAGCGAAAAAAGGACCACATAGAATTAAATAATGCCGTCTTCTTGTTTGGCAGTGCTATCCTCTTGCGCCGCGATTTTTGAAGCACTGTAATTTCGCTGTAATATAATTGAAAAAGCTTTATACATCGTCTTAAATCTTGTAATCAGGACATTCACATGAGCTTACGAAACTAACAGAATTAGCAAAAGAATTAGCAAACATTTTCTAACATACTAAATACAGATCATCTTTGAACATCGAATTTTCAAAACTGTAGGTTCTGACAAAATTCTTTTTGCACCACAATATGAAGGACATGTGGGTCGAGGGATATTTTTAGGATTTGGCTTAACACGTCCTAATCTTCCATAAGATCCACCAAATGTGCGGTGACAAGAAATTTTGCAACTTCGCATTGAGTTTTCTCTCAAATGGACATTTTAGGTCAAACCATGAACATGACCCACCGCGATAGTGTGAAATTTTATTCTACCAAAAATCATGCGAATTTATAGGGTGGTTTTTCTTTCGGTGAACAATTCAAAACCATTTCAGTTTTGATGAAATAGTTTTTCGTCCAAATCTCTTCTGAAATAAGCTAACTCCAGCTAATAGGCATTAATATAATAAGCAATTAGACTGTTTATTGTTGGCGAGGATCAAAATTGTCCGTAAGATTCGGCAGTAATTTTCAAAGACTGATTTCCTAGAAAATGGCCAATTTGACCTAAGATCGATTTTGGTTTGGCTTATACCAACTTAATCACTAAAAATAAAAATATCACAAAGGGTGACAGTAGAAGTGTTCATCTTGGTGCCCTCCTTCCAGCCATTACAACCTATACGGTGTATCGACTACGTATGGAGAGAATAATGGCGAAAGCTAAAAATTTGTTATCCTTTAACCTAAACAAGCGGGACTGGTCTCAGAATTTAAAAAGCACCAAATAATATATTTGAAATGTTTCGTTCACGTTTATCAAATTCACACAAGGCAATACCAGCACCTTAACATGGAGTCAGATGAATGCTGGATAAATATTATAGTAACGAACACAATGTTGCACTACCATGTCTAATTTATCAAAAGCTAATATTGCAGAGCTTTTATTTCCATTATTGAGCTTAATGTATGACATATCATACTACATGGGCATGTCATATACATTTTATGCAGTATTGCTAGCGAGTAAACAACACAGTACTCTTCCCTTCCTAAAGTGATGGGACTGTGAGATACTTGGCACATTAATGTAGAAATCTCGGAGGAGCGTGGCCAAGGTTAACACTGTTAACCATGTGTTTATGTATTTGAACTAAAACTTGTCTGATTGGCTAATCGCTTACCTTATGTCAAAATTGCCGAAATACTACTGCAACCCTGATTAGTGCATTTCAGCAGCCGCAGCTAAGCAACCAATCAAATGCATTTCGTTCATTCGCATAACTACTACATCGCACACTTAACAACGCTAAGCTGGACCACCCTCCCGAGACGTCGGAGGGTCACCTTATAACCAAACTTATTTTACTTTAAATTTACGTAGCCTATTTTGACAAAACGAAAACGGTAGACGATTAGCTAATCAGATGCGTTTTTGTTAAAAAGCATGTAAACACAAGGTTTCAAATGCTAACCGTCTGGTGTTAACCGTGACACCCCATCAAGATTTCAATCTTAGTGTGTCTAGCATTTCACAGGCCAATTGTATTGCGAACGTTACGGTGTTGCACTCTTCCTATTATTCGCTCTTGGAAGCACCAAAGCAGGAGTTAAAGCAAAAGGCAAACAATTCACAATACATTTCACTCTTAGGCCGAAGAAATTATGGTAGCACCTGCTAGTCCTGCAATGAGTGCGAAATCTTTAGTATGTAGCGGTTTGCAGCACGCAATGACAATTAGTATAATAATAGAACCAAGAAGAGCACAACTTCCTGTTGACACATGTAATATAAACGGTGCAATCAACCGATGAACTGGAACAGTGTAATTAAGTTGATCCATCCTAAATTCAAAATACAATACTTATATAAATATGATATAAAAATAATACAAAATACTATAATATAATACAATATCTATTAATATACAATAACATACAATAATACAAAAATATACATAAAATATATAAAATAAGGTATATATACGTATGATCTTAAGGTACGATATATGATAAAAGAGAATATATTGAGTTTCCTTCTTATGTCATAGCATTTGTCAATTTTTCGGTTTTCTACATTTTCTTTGCGTACCACTTTTGCTACTTCAGAACTCAGGTAATTTTATTAAATTTATTCTTACATTGGGTGATAATTTTGGCTTTGTACACAACAGTACATAAATACTAATGAAAGCTGCCGCAGTGTTAAAATGTTTGGGGGGTCACTTTTTTGCCGATTTTTCGACCATCTCCGATTTTGCTCATTTTCACATATTTTGAAGTCCCCAGGAGTCCTCAAAACAAGAAAGTGCGTTTTGCGTAATACTGCTTCTATCGTTCTGTAGAGCCCTTCAAGGCTGACCTTGACATGTGTTAAACATAGGAACATGAAAAAGTTGGATTAAGAAGTTTGTGGCAGAAAATTTTTCGCTGTATGAAAGATACAGCGCTGAAACTTTCCACATACACTAAACTAGATAGCTGAACTCTACAATACGTCCTTGCCACATAATGTCAAGGACATATTGTAGAGTGCAGCTATCTAGTTTAATGCAATTCTGTTGAGTGACGGATTTTTGGCGAATTTTTAAATGAGAAAGAAGAAGAAAGTCATGTACCACCGAAGGTCCGAAAAATTCGGACTTCCGGTGGGACTCGAACCCGCGACTTTTTGCGCACTAGGCAAACGCTCTGCCGACTGAGCTACGAAGGCACAGTATCATCAAGCTTTGTCGGAGTTCGTGTACCACTGTACATGACTTTCACAACGTGAACCCACGTAAGTAGAAATAAAGTGGAGGAAGAGCAAGCTCAAGGGCCGTCGCACTTGTTCTACATATATAAATGAGAAAGAAGAAGAAAGTCATGTACCACCGAAGGTCCGAAAAATTCGGACCTCCGGTGGGACTCGAACCCACGACTTTTTGCGCACTAGGCAAAAGCTCTGCGGACTGAGCTGCGGAGACACAGTCTTTGTTGGAATTCGTGTACCAATGTACATGACTTTCACACTTTCAGTCAGAATTTTGGAAAATCGGCCATTTTTGGACCATGAAAAACAGAACTTACGATACTCCTTTGCGTATCCTGAACGATTGGCAAAAGCTACAGAAACGGCCAATAGATAGCTTCACTGTACGCATAAAACCACGTCTTATGAAAGTATTTGCATGTTTCTATCATCTACAGTAAGCTCAGAAAACTTGCCACAAAACAGCAAATTTTGCTAAAAATGGCCATTTTTTATAATTTTCACATTCTTCTCACAGTTTCTCACTTATTATTTGGTAAACATTAGCCAATCTTGGCAGATTGATATATCAATGTCTGTCACATAATGTGGCTACAACAAATGCGTCAATATTGAACATGACTGCTGTAGCGGCACCTTTGATCTTTATAGGTGAAAAATGCCAGTTTTTGTATTTTTCCAAATATAGACAAATTGGGTATCAATCGATAGCTAATGAAACGAGGAGCAACTTTTTTTGGAACCATGGGTCTAAAATGCTGTCTGCGCAAGATAAAAAGAGTTAAAGTTATGCTGGGCTGTCCTCCAAAGTTAGGGCAGTGCATCATATTACATTAAATTAGAATTAAACTATTACATATTACAATATTACAAAATTTCATATTACATATTACAATATTATATTATCATATTACAATTAAATTAAATTACATATTACAGTAGAGGCTTTCATTTGGTGTATCGGTTAACCCTGTGGTCGGTTGCGTTTGGTCTCCACCTGATCTTGCAGGGCTCATCACCGGAACTTTCAAGTTTTCCGGCTTTTAACCTGAATAACTGTGCCTCAGTTTGATTTCGAACACTAATATTTTGTCTTGTTTTTGAGAACATATGGGGGCATATTATGTGTGAAAATGACCGAAATCCGTGACTATCGATTTTTGACCAAAGTGACTCCCCCCTTAGGAAGTTCCACGCTGATTATGCTGCAGTGTGTCCTGTATAAATTGTGATTTTGAATTTAACATAACGTACTGATCTGTCTAGTATTAGTCGTACTGTACAACACGGTAGTATGCTATGTACAAGCAAATAACGTCATGCAAGTGTCGTATTCAGAAAACAGAGAAAATTACAATACAAACGGAAGTGTTTCATAATGCTAACTAAATGTTTGTTTCTTTCTCCCTAGCTTTAAATCCTGACATTTAATTGGTTGTGATTTCCATTGTCATTTGAAGACTCCTGTTGACAGTCTCAGAAAGACTTCATTAAGTCATTAGAATTCGTACTCCTCGTAGAGTCACATGCTCCAAAGAAACATTTCAGGAAAATCACTGTAGCTAAGCTACTTAGCAGTATGTTTCGTAAACACATTTCACACTAATGAATTTAGCGGCATGAGTTGTAAAAATTCCGTTAGTCATCTCCGAACCTCGTTAAAAGTTGTTTATGTGTCAATTTCTTAATTCGTTTGTTAATCAGTCAGTGTTGGTGAATGCAATTAACCCACTCAATCGGAATTTCATCCAGTTGCACGTGGCAAACTCTGAATTCAAAGTCGAAGAAAAATTGATGTGAAACTTTGAATGAAACCGTCCAAGAATCAACCAAAAATGGAGAGTCTACAGGGAATTCGAGAATGTACTCATTAGGTAAAATCCTTAGTGATGCGTAACTTAAATTAACAAGTTAAATGTAGTCTGGGAAAAGCAAAACAAGCTGAAAAAGTCTTTTGACTTTAATCCCAGTGTGTTATTTTTTGGAAAGGATCTTGCAACAGCGGCATACAGTGTAACCATTACTTCGCTGCTCTCTGCAGTGCAGACTTAAAAATTACGACAAGAGGCGAGAAGCGGCCCCAAGCCAGTCAGATGTAAGGTTATTTATCACAGCCTCACCCATGCCAGCAAGGGCTCTCTTACCAACCCTTACTGACGCCTGCATTTGAATTACTACTAGGATACCTGAAGACTAGAACTGACAGCATGAGCAGCACAATCTTATTTTTTTGGTTTGGGCTCACCCACTTGTAGGCACACGGCGTGGCCCGCCAGTGGTGCTCTCTGCAGACCGCAGGCAAGAGGCGGAGAGACGAAGATCAAGGACAGAAACATGATCCCCAAGCAAGACTACCATACGGTTATTTCAGTCACGCCCAAGGCAACGAAGGTCGTTTGCCGACCTTTGCTGTCCCCCGCTTGGTAATAGCAACTAAGATGGCTGAAGTCTATGAATTATTGCCCGCTCGGTGGGCCGGGGCGTTGAAAAAAGGCTGCAGAAAAGAGGGGAGGGGATTGACGAGCTCTCAGAAAAGAAAGAAGGAAATGCGATCTCAGGAGATTCAGATAAAAATACCCTTAAAAGAAACATTCCAGTACAGATACAAGCAAGGGTTACGTGAGCTGTTAAATAAGCGCTTAAAAGGCACAAGTGGAACTCTCCCTTGCCTGTCGTCCATACTCCAGCCTACAATGCACACTTTCCAATTACTCAACACTTAAATTTGCAACTGATCTGATTTTGGTTGTCAAGCAAATGTACTCAAATTCAATTAAACAAAAACAAGTCAAAGTTTAGCCACGACTTGTGTATCTAGTCCTCCACAAATGAAAATTCCAAATCCGTTCTCTGTTAAAGACCATATTCCTGATGAAGTCCCCATTCCAAGTCATGTGCCTATAAGACAAGAGTATGTTTTGAGCTTTGCCCAGAAGTTTTAATTCAACCTTTAGTCAGTATGTTACCTTAGTGCACAAGTTCAGTTTCCGAACCATCCAGTCCTTAATGAAATTCAAAACAAATTCTTTGTTTCATTTTAATTATACAGAAAAATTCCAAAACTTGGCCACATGCTCCAGGAGTTGTCGGATCAGATCTTTCGAAAGTTCACAATCTTATTACATCTATCAAGTACCTGAACAAGAATGCCTACTTTTAACTTGGCATGAACATTGACATAGGTCGTTAATGGATTCATCAACTTGCAGAGTTGGTTGCATGAAATAGAAGTTGAGCCCCTGATTTTCATTATAAGTTGAGGGGTCATATCAAGCCTAGGGTTTGCAAAAAATAAGCTGTAGAACCCATTTCAAATTCCTCCTGGGTAATTTACCGAGACTGTCAAGAGGTGGCCGCCCGTCAGGTAAACCTACCACAGAACCTTCATCACGTGGACGTAATGGACGTTTTGATAGCCTTGTAGAACACCTCGGGTAATTGCTATGGCAATAAGTCAGTGTCAGCATCCCCCTTCCCTCAAAAGTGCATTCGTTCTAAACTGGCGCTACCCAGATCAGAGTACCGTACCAACTGGGGTGAGGAGAGGAGGCTGTAAAATAATTAATGTTTTTCCTTTCTACAGCAGATCATGGTTTTCTACCATACGTCTTGACATCAGATTTCCATGAGATTACCGTAGACATTTGTCCAGCTTGCACATTCCATGGCGCTTTAGTGCGATCTCCAATATAAAATATTCCGCCACAACAAACCAAACTCTCCAACGCCAAGCCCAGTAAGACTTCCTCAGTTAACCAATTGCAGAATTACGCATATATACCTGTTCTACATTTTTTGGTTTCAAGATAATTTTAGTCATTCCTAATTATATACAACGTCAGAAACTTATTCTTTCCTGAGTGGAACAGGTATCAAAAATTAAAGGTTTTGAAGGAATTCTAAAGCTTTAATACTTATCGTTAGCAATTCTTCCTACATTGTAGCGGATCCAACCATCCGCAGGGTGTTAATGTTAGCTATAGTAACACAAGCTAAGGTAGTACCTTAGCCCTTTTATTGCTTACGCGTAGATTCATTTCATCAATACAAATATTTTACTTCTATTTATTTTATTTCGTGTTTTATTCGTTTTATTTTCACAGTCAAATTCCATGTATGACGAATACATATGTTTACTATTTATTATTAAAAGCACACTTTGATAAGTAAACTCAAACACAATTACCATATCAACCATGACACGAATATAAGCTGCTATTCCAATAAGGCTAAGACAGTCGTTTTTCGTCCAATTCTTTAACAATTGTTTTCTTTCTCATCGGCACACGTTTTCCAATACGTGTTCTTGAGAGCCACTTCAATTTCATGTTTACAGCATCGTGGAACATTGGGTTAGTATGGTAATACAGTACAGGATTTGATACCTCCCAAGCAATAAATGTAATCGCCACGATACCCCAAAACATAGATCTGGCTACAGGATTATTTCTGTACCATAGCGAGAATACTTGAGCGGTTCCAAAAACTGTAATCATTAGAAGTAATAACAGGGCGCTACTAAAACACTGCCAGAAAAGCTTTGTTTCTAGAATCTGTGAGTGTCCGTTGGTGATGTTCATGATTCTAGCCTTTTGGCTTTTAAATCTGACAATTTGAGGAGCATATACTAGTGTTCCAATAATCACTGACAGTAGAAAACAAATTCCCAAGATAGAAACGGTCGTTCTATGTGGAATGAACACGTTCTCACAGGGTCTAGACTCATTTGCATACGCAAGGGTTAGCAGAGCAGAAAAGAAGTAGTTAACACCAAAGCCTATTGCAACCAATACAGCAAATGTAAATTTTGTCAGATGTATCTTCATGAATTGTGGATAACTTATAGCCAGAAGTCTAACCAGTCCCACGGCAATGTAACAGTAACAGTTATTTAAAACTCCACCAACAGCAAGCGTTCGGGTAATAGTTCTAGCAGCATCGTTAATGTTGTTCAATAGGTGTTCGCACGGAAGCAACTGCAATCCGACTACGATAATTTCTATCTGCCGAAGCATTGACGGCAGTATCATACAGCAGTCATTAAAAGCCACTCCACACATTACGGCGGAGTAGTGCTGAGAGCGGAGTTCCCTGTTGGTAAGGACTATGACTAAAGTGGAAAGCTGTAGGAACAAAGCTACACTGAATGCTGAAAAACAAATGATGGCACGCGTGTGGTCTCCATTTGAAATAGTTCCTGGAATCAATAAATAGTAATAGTAATAATGCATAAGATTACCGCCTTTGTTCTAAAATGTAATTATGAACTATTTCATTTCTTAGTTGATTAATTTCTGGACATTAATAGTATTCCTAAACTTATCAAAGTATCACCGTATTGGGAAAAGAAAAATGGGATGTAAACTGTTATAGTAAAAAATGTGCCATGCAATTTATTGGTTAGTCACTTTCTTTTGCTAACGCATAGTAGAAACAAAACTAACCTGTGACATTACTGGAATTAGAAATGTTGTATTGTGTATTGTAGTGGGACATTTCTCCAATATAATTCATTTCAGTGCGTAGAACGTCAAAGCAAATGCTGCATACAAGCCAACTATAAACAAAGGTACCTTAAACAAGCCACATGGAATGAAAGTTCAGTTTCCATCAGGTTGTTGTTTCGCATTAAAGCTTATAAACTTACCGCGCAGCTAAAAGTTTTTAGCAAACGGACACTTGCATGGGCCCTGCAAGAGCCAACACAAAAGATTTCTTCTACATTTGACCAGGGCCGTGGTCAAAGTAGCATGACAAATATTATGTTGGGATGTCTGATTCGTATGTTTAAAAATAAGCGAACACAGTAGCTGGTGTCAATTTCTCAGATCTCAGTTGCTGCATTATATGCAAAAATGGCATCACAAAACGAACGTTTCTGATTTTACAGCGGAAGAAGGAAAGATCAAAAGCTCAAAAATTAAATTCCATTAAATTAAATTCAAAGGATTAAAAACCTTAACTGGCAGGTAGCTTCATCCCTCTGAATGTTTACATTTGCCAAATTTAGACGCCCACTTATGTTCTGTTCGTTCTGTTCTCGGCCCGAAACTAAAGATATCAAAGCTCTAAGTGGTTAAGATTTTGAATCAGTTCTTATTAAATCTCTACCCTAATGGAAATTTGGGTAGAGATTTAATGAGAGATAAAAGAAGTAAAGATTGCCAGGTTTCTGATAAGTGTGTGATTTTGATGTTGACATTAAAAGCCTTGCACACTGAGTTTATTTGACAGAAAACATGATTCATGCAAATAATAGAAAAGTAAGTAAAACCTCGTACAATAATATACCACACGCATGGGCAATGCCTGCACAACTCCTGCACATGTGCAGGCTAGGAAAAATTTACCCCCGCGCAGTGCGCAGCAAAAATTTTACCCCAGCGCAGTAAAATTTTTACCCGCGCGCAGCAAAGCGCATAAAAATTTCCCGCGCTGCAAGATTTGACCCCCGCGCAACAAAGCGCATTAGAAGTTTATCCCGCGCAGCGAAATTTCTAACTCGAGCAGCAAATTTTACCCACGCTCAGTAAAATTTCTACCCCCGCGCAACAAAATTTTTACCCGCGCGCAACAAAGCGCATTAGAAGTTTATCCCGTGCAACGAAATTTCTAACTCGAGCAGCAAATTTTACCCACGTTCAGTAAAATTGCTACCCCCGCGCAACAAAGTGCAACAAAGTTTTTATCGCGTGCAGCAAGCTTTTTACCACCGCGCAACAAAAGAGCATTAGAAATTTATCTCGGGCAACGAAATTTCTAACTCGAGCAGGAAATTCGCTCAGTACAATTTTTACCATCGCGCATCAAAGCGCATCAAAATTTTGTCCCGCGCAACAAAATGTTCATCGCCGCTCAACAGAGTTTTCACTCCCGCGCAAGAAAGTGCATTAATGTTTTAAGCCGCGCATCCAAATTTTTATCCCACGCATAAATCCTGTGCAACAAAATCATTTAAAAATTTCTTGGTCGGCTTCGCCCTTGGCGTGTTTCCATTACATTTATTTAAAACGTTTATAAGACCATTATATACATTCTTTTTAAAAATTTCGCGCCATCGGCCCGTTTTTGTTTAATTTTCCTTATAAATTTTCGCGTCTCCGGCGCGTTTTCCATTACATTTATTCCAAAATTTTTGGACCTGTGGTGTGTTTTCTTTTTCATTTCCTTTGAAACTTTTCGAGCCATCGGCGCATTTTGTATTTTATACATTTCATTCAAAACGTTTATACATTTCATTCTCCTGCAGCTTAAAAGTTGAGTTGAGTTCGCAGTCGAACGCATAAAGATCGCAGTCAAAAAATACGCAATCGGCAATTGGCATCAGGGTTGGACGAAACCGAGACTTTACCGAGACCGAGACTGGCCAAGCCTCGGCATTTGGGCGAGACCGAGACCAACAATTCAGGCTTCTTATTTTCTTCTAGTTTTTGAGGCTAAGGGCCAGTATAGCGACTTTAACACACAAACAACCGTTTCCTCACCTCGTTAGCTAGCTTTCATAACATTGATTTAAATTTTTTCTTAAAAATGATGGTTTCAAAAAATTTATGTCTCGGTCCAAAACGGAGACTTTTCGATGGGCGAGACCGAGACCGAGACTCCCAACCCTGATTGGCATTTCAAGACTGCTCTCAATTAATTTCTTGAAACAATTTAACGTAGTTTTTCTGAGGCTATCGCCCCTAGACCCTCCAGAGGCTCATCCTGTAAGAGGCCGCCCCTGTCGCGATTCGTAGGTATGAAAAATTAAGGATAAAAATAGAAAAAAGGGCAAAAAACCAAATACTTTCCTACTTCTTTAAATTTCGTGCTATATACTAAAAACCAAAGAATTTTCTAATTTTTATCGGAATATTTATATGTTGCGTTTATAAAGAAAAATCTTGAAATGAATCCGATTTTTCGGAGAAAATTGCTAGTTTTGCTTTAAAATGTGTAGAATTTAAAAAAACTTTCTCGGTTCTTCAAAATGAAAGGAATTAAAGTTCCGTAGACAGTTTTTATTGCAAAAACAAAAATTTCTTCAACTGGGGGCTCTGCCCCAGAGATCCCCCGTTGCAAAAATTTTGCCGCCACCCGCTAAAAAATTTTCTACGGCCCTTTTTACGACATCCCCTCTTAATTGTTCCATTCTACATTGGTCGTTCCATCTGCAGTTGCTTGCTTATATATTTTACTTACATGATCTTGATTATATGTTCTAAAAACGGAGTTTGGTCAAGTCAACGCTCGAGCAAAATTCTCCTTAAGCTATATCGCACATTGAATTCATGCTGCCGCCGCTTCCTTCATAATTTATTTTTCTAGATAGATATTGAATTTGTGCAAAAAATTGAATATTTTGTTTTTGCTGTTTTTTACTACATTCTTTCCTAATGTTTCCAAGCTTCCAATGTTTCCTAATGTTTTTCATACTGATTTCTGCCAAACCATAAAGTTGCACTAGCAGTTTGGTTAAAATCCCAATTGTATGCCGGAGCCAAACATTTGAGTGTTTCCACTAAGGATTTTCCCATCCCCTTGAGGGTTGTATCAGACGAAATCAGAAGGTTATATCAACGGCTTTTTATAATGTAAAAATTACTTGTCATAGCTTCGACTTTTAAAAACTAATTATAACTTGGTTAATAATGCTAATTAAATCTTAAAAACGGAGTGAATTATAACTGCATTCATAAAATTCCCTTGCTATTTAAGTAAAACCGGAGAATAAAAATTTTAGCATTTTTTGCGAAATGCATCAAAACCTTAGAGGATTGCGTAAAAGTTAGCCAATCATTCCGACAAAGGGGCTTGAAAGATGCGTGAGCAAAACAGAGCTTTGTAAAAATTACAGTCGACACATAGCGTGAAAATTTAAAAATTTGACCCCCCGCGCAGTGAGCTCGAAGGCTGTGCAGGCTAGATCCAAGTTCATTGCCCAACCTCCAGTTTTGGGCATTAAGCGTATTTATCCTCTGATTTTCGTGTCCAGTTGGATGATAATCTGATTTCAGTGAAAAATGATTAAAAATGAAGAAAACCCATCCCTTAAATAAGCTAATTTACATATAACGGAAATGTGGAATTTCTAAATTCCATCTTATTTTGAAGTTCTTTGTACGTTTTCAAACAAGGAAATTTTCATATTGTAAATAGTTTAAAACATGGGAGTATGTGCCCGTTGTTAGGCAACGTGTGACTGCTAATACATACAAACGCCCTGAAGATATGTACAAATTTGACTGCTCCCATTGTTAGCAAGCAATGAGCAAGAATCAAGTTGTAATCTGACTAACGGTAAAATTATTCCCAGTCTAATTAATAATATCTATTTTGCGAATAGCACAGCCCTTCGAATATAACCTGTATGTTTAACAACTTTAGCTTAGAGGAAAAAATGAAATTCCAAGCAATTACTTGGCCAGGCAGGAAAACTTACAAAAAACTAGGCCTACGCATGACTAACTGAAATTAACTTTGCAATATGGCAAAAATTGCACCTGCACAACTAATCATGCGCCAAGAATGTAACGACAGACAGTATAGACATGGTATCCGTAGCACGACTAAAGTGATATGGTGTCATATATATATACATATATATATATATATATATATATATATATATATATATATATATATATATATATATATATATATATATATATATATATATTTTGACTTCTACGTCAAAACATCGGCAGAAGCCAAGAGAACTCGCATTCACAAAAAGCTACATTTGGAATTATTACCGACGCTCTGTAAAAAAGCTAGACACAGATTTTTATCCAGAAATAGGACGGTATGTTCGCAATAAATGTGCAAAATTTCAGCGAATTTAATGATCCCTTGCGTTGTCTGCACTACATTGTAGGATGTCCACCAGCTATAGCGCGGCGGGAAATAAAAACCCAAATTGTCGAATTTTGGCTGTAACTTTTCTATTAAGCGACAAATCGAAAATCTAGCGATAACTAACACGAGGCCTTGGGAAGAGCTTCAAAATGAGCCATAAAACACGTCTCTAGCACTTACGGTTGGTGAGAAGTAGTAAACATGGTTCTTACCGCCCCCGTATCTTTAACACATGATGTGTTAAAGATATGTCTTCGGCCTATAGCGAGAGCATCTTTGATCAATAACCCTAGCTAGTCACCAGCTGCAGGTTATGACGCAATCATTCTGATGATTGCTTATATCACGTGATATAGAAACCAATAATGTACCCTAGCTAATCTTTACTAGCTTATTACGTCACAATTCTTGGAATTTCATAAGCTGTTTATAAATAACCCTACGTTTAGCTTAGTATCACGCAGCCCGCAGGCGCAATCAGCTGCGCTGATTGCGCAAGCGGGCAGCGATTACGTAATCACCACTCCCCGCCGCGCCGCCCGAATACTATTTATGATTTGATAATTACGTAAAACAAACTTGCTTTTTAAGTGTAATAAATAGATATGTTATCCTTAACCGTTTTATTGCAATACTATTTCCAACATAATTATAATGCAAAGACTATCTTCCCTTTTCACTTTTAATTCATCTCGTTAACTTTTCAGCCGAAGCTATGTCTTTGAGGAAGCAACTGTTTCATAAAAAACTCTCAAGTCGTTAACTCTTACACTACTCTGCTGTTTACCGTGGTTACATATATAATCATGTCATCGTTATACCACCCGTCCCCAAACAATAAAATTGTCTTATTATTTGACTACATAAGTTCCTTTCAGTCAGTCAATACTAAGCGCACACAGCAGCTGTCTTTTCATTGTTCGAGTTTTTAAAGCTTATTCTTTGGAACTTTTCTTTACCCCCAAATAATGAAAAAACGTTTGACACAATTTAACTACATCAGTTACCTTCAGCCAACAAACGCCAAGCATACGTTGCAGCTGTCTTTTCTTTGTTTGAATTTTTTAAGCGTTTTCTCTAGAACATACTTTATTCAAACTGCTAATTTCATCAATTTATGCTGGTTCTTTAACTTTTATAGTTGAATTCCATATCAGTTCTGCTATTTTCCTTGCATTTTGCTGCGCCAATTTAACTACTCGCCACTACTTGCTTTTATAGAACAAGCTCAGGTAAGTATAAAGCTTAAAACTTCAAATTTTAAAACTGGCTCTTTACTCCCATCCTTATACAATCAACAATAACTAATTGATAATCCTTATAAACCTTAGTATTGCCCTAATTAATAATAAACCCCCTTAATTGTATAAATGTTTCCAATAGGTTTCATTCGGAATGTAAGGTAGATTTCTCACATGTTTAAATACTCTCCTTTGTTAATTATCACATTTCTTTTCTAGAACAACTATGGGAGTCGACATTTCCTCCTGGAGGGCTAGGATTGGAAGGTTTTCACTGAAGCATTCTGGTTATTTTGTGTCATTGAGAAGCCGAATTTTCATGCTTGGAAGATTGGCTAATCTTTTGCTTTCATCTATAAGCAGAACGTCATCTATTGTTGCAGAGTCTTTTGGGCGCTATATTTCCAGTTGTCTCGCAGCTCCAAAATGGCTCTTGCTCATACTTTTCTGCATAATGATTGTGTCATCAGATAGTTCAAGCGAGTGAGTGATAGCTAGGTTGGGCAGTCACTAAAACTTAATAAATATGGTCTGCTTCATAAGTCTTGAATCATCCGTTGATCTTCAAATGCAGGTGGAAATTTGACTATTCTTTAAACTTAATAAAAAAACCTAAAATCAGCAGTCATGCTAGACGTGTAGAGAATCATAAAACAGCCTTGTCAACTTGATAACTGTGTGTTTTCCTATTCTTTTAGGTATCCCGTCTGTGTTATATGTGGAAAATCATGCAGCAATAGAAAAGAACTTCATTCTCACTTTTCCAAGGAACATAAGTTGTCTTGTAGTGTATGTGGCAAAGCATTTGCCAGAAGAGATAACCTACGAGTACACACCCATAAACGCCACACTACGGAAGATTCTACAGATACTCCACCAAAAAGATCAAACCATGACAACATTGCAAATACCAATGAAGGATGTGTGCTTCAACAAGGAGCAGGTCCTAGCAACACGTGAGATTTTACAATTATAAGAATTTGTTAACTTGGGCAGTAGTGCTATGAAGTACCTTTCATCCACTGTTTCATTCACCAGGAAGGAAATCTTTTTTATTTTGTAAAATTTTTCTGTCCAACAATTCAGCAAGATAACTTTTGAACAATACACATTATTCTAATAATAATATTCTACATTTATTCAAATCTAATTTCAAATAGTTGATACGGTAAAAAGTGGTCCTATTCTCTTTCAAAGCTTATGTGTACAGTTTGATTTGTTTAGGGAACGAACACCGCAGTGTTCAGAGACAGCAATTCATGATCCTCTTCCCTCATCAGATTTTGAGTTAATAAAAACTGGTGAACGCGTCTCGCATAAATTTAAAACGACTGAGACTGACTACACTCTACGCCTTCTAAATTTAAAAAGCCTCCAACTTCGAAGAGATATACAAAAAGGCTTCACGATTCCATAGCTTCAGCCCTG
This sequence comes from Trissonchulus latispiculum, assembly GCA_030248195.1. NCBI lineage: Eukaryota > Metazoa > Nematoda > Enoplea > Enoplida > Ironidae > Trissonchulus > Trissonchulus latispiculum. Next base: position 39,414 of record JASAND010008649.1, read on the forward strand.
CATGAACTACTTAGCACCACTGAAGTTAATGATAGAATACGATTTGTCTTTGAATCACCATCTTCTGACTTTCCGATCGTGATCCCTATATTACAACCTTCTGAAGTCAACTCTGTTATGATTCTAAACGAAATTGCTCGTGTCCTCCAATCCTATCAGAAGTTTGTTTTTGATGACACCGTTAAAATCACGTTTACCCATATTACTCGCTGGGGCGGGGTAACGGAAGAACAAAGCTTGGTAATCTTAGAACCAGACCCGTGATTAATTTACCTGAATTCTTGAGAGGAAACGTTGTATCTACCAAATAACTGTGGAAAACGATTGCTTCGGCCATGCTCTTGTCGTAGCACGTGCAATGGTAGATCATGCGCTTTCCAAACGCGAAGGCACCGTTAAAAACTTGAAACTGGATATAAAAATGGCGCGACAGTACACTGAAAAACATCACCAGAATGGATACAAACACATCGCCTGAGCGTGAAAAACTAGTAACTGAATCAGGCCAGCAGTGCCAGTTTCTTCGTTGGTCAAAGGCATCATTCTTAAAGACGTGAAAGTCTGTCACACAAAATATACTTCCTGAATACCAAATCAATGTTTGGTCGATAGAGGAGTTTGGAAAATTGGTATATTCAGGTCCTTATCGACGTAAGCAAATTAATCTTCTATCCTATGGAAATCATTACGACGTCAACAATACAAAAATGCATGATTTTGCGAACACAACCAGCTATTGTGAGAAATGCAGTCGTGATTTAACAGTTCGTAGCGGCTTCACATAAATGCCAAAGTAATTGCAACGCAATTATTCATACTGTAAAAATGCTGTCGATGTAATAGAAGAAGATGCTATCTACTGTTCAGTATGCGAACGCCATTGGTTCACAATGTTGTGCCATGCGAGAATCACAAACAGAAAATATGTTCTTTACTCGTAAGATGTGAGATCTGCAATCGTGTCGTTAATCGTAACAAGCCAATACCTCCGGATAAACATAGATGCAAACTTTACTACTGTTCCCTTGCCACACCGAGTCTTCGGGAAGATCATCGCTGCTTTATTCAGCGTATCCACGAAAACAAAAGTGTGCACGATGTTGAGCCAGCCGATACGTATGACCTCGATGAAGAACTACAGGAATGCCCTCGCCGACGACATTCAAGAGTAAGCGGCGATGAAGAAGTTGACGCCCTGGCAGCAGAATGGGCAAAGAGAGTAGCTGATGAAGACAAACTATTGACAGGTGAAGAGTCGTTCAAAGAAGCAAGAAAATCAGCAAAAGAATATTGGTTCTTTGATTTTGAGTGCATGATAATGCATCCGGCAATGAATCACAAGCCAAATTTATGTGTATGTCATTCTGCCAGTGGACATTCGTTAGTATTCAGAGGTGAAAGCTGTGCCGACAGTTTCTGCGACTGGATTTTTCAGAACATAAGAAATGCCACATTTATTGCTCATAATTTTGGAAGCTATGACGGATACTTTATACTGCAATATTTGCATAAAAATGCCGTCAAACCGAACTTGATTCGTCGTGGTGGTCGAATACTCACACTTACCATACCAGGACGTAATGTTCGTTTTATAGATTCACTGAACTTTTTGGGATGCCATTAGCTGCTCTTCCTAAAACGTTTGGTTTGGATGAGCGGAAGAAGGGTCATTTCCCATATCTGTTCAATACAGCAGAAAACCAGGAGTACGTGGGGAATCTTCCTGATCTCAAATATTATGATCCCTATGGAAGAAAACATTGCGCCTACATTGATTTACTGAAATGGTATGAAGCGGAAGCAGAAAATTACCGAAACAATCCTGGACTTCGTTTTAACCTACAAACTGAGCTGCTACAGGGGGGGGGTATTGTGAAAGCGACGTAACCATCCTACGTGAGGCCTGTTTAAAATTTAAACATGAATTTGAGCAAGCCACTAAGGGTGTGGACCCTTTCGCCAATTCAATTACCATTGCATCCGCATGCAACCGCGTCTATAGACGTAATTTCATGCCTGACAACAGCATAGCCATAATTCCACCAATGGGGTACACGTCTCAGAAGAAATTTAGCAGGAAGAGCATAGCATGGTTGAAGTGGATAGCTCGTGGTAAATCGGTGAACATTAGACACGCTCTAAACGGAGGAGAGATTAAAGTGGGAAATATGTACTTGGATGGCTATTCGGAAGATTCAACTGCATATGAATTTTTTGGCTGTTTTTTCCATGGACATCAGTGCCTGAACACCAGATACACCAATCATCATTTACTAAGAAAACGATACGAGCGAACAATGGACAGAAATAGATATCTCGAAAGCAAGGGCTTGAAAATTCAACAAATATGGGAATGTGAATTTGATTCGTTATTGATAAAGAAAGTCAGCTTCGAAATATTTATGAATCATGAATATAGAAGAAAGACTGATACCAAGGGACGCCTTCATGGGCGGCAGATGTAATGCTATTAAACTTTTACACAGCAAAATCGGGTGAATCTATACAATACTTGGATATAACCTCATTATACCCTTGGGTAAACGCTACTAAAAGAATATCCTGTTGGTCACCCCATCATACTTACCGAAAACTTTTGGAGAAATTACAGATTATTTTGGCCTCATTAAACTAAAGATATTACCACCCAATAACTTGTTCCATCCGGTATTGGGGTATAAAAGCAGGAATAAGTTGCTGTTTCCTCTGTGCAGAACTTGTGCAGATAACGCGCAAACAGAACAATGCTCCCACTCCGAAGATGAACGAGCAATCTCAGGTACTTGGTGCTCTCCTGAAATTGAAAAGGCTCTACGTCTTGGATACAAAGCATTAGAGATCTACGAAGTATGGCATTGGGAAAATAAGTCATCAATATTATTTCTTCAATACGTGAAAACATTTTTGAAACTTAAGCAAAAGAAGCAAATGGATGGCCCCAAGACTGCTATACAGATGACGACAAACGCAATTATATTGATAGATATTACGAGGAGGAAGGAGTGTTGTTGGATTACAACATGGTAGAGAAAAACCCAGGAAGGAGAGCTGTAGCAAAAACTATGCTTAATGAGGTATATACACATATCTTGTTGTTTCGGGTACATGTCGTTGAGTCAAATTTTCACCAACCAAATGATTGATCTAGTATAAAATATTTATTACTAAGATATTATTGAAATATTTTATTACTAAAACATTATTAAAATATTTTATTTAGTTAAATCACTGACAAACAAATTCCAATCAGGGATTAAACTAAATCTTATTTGAAATAAATCAATCTTAATCTAATGAAGTTGCGTTTATTATTATTGGATACTCGCCTTATGTTGAGTTTTCTGCGTTGTTTGTTTCAGTTTCTGGGGGTACTTTGAGAAACGAATCAAACTTCACGCATACCGATTATAGTTACCGACTACCATAATCTGGTGGACTACCTGCTCGGCGATTCATTAGAAATCACCGATATCTTCTTCACAGATTACAATGCAATGGCTCAGGTGTCTTACAAGCAGAAAAACGATTTAATGCCGCCGGATCCCACAAGCAATGTGGTTATTGTCGCATTTACGACGTCGTATGCTCGGACTGAAATTGTATGGCTACTTGGAACAAGTCTGCAAAAGAAAATTCTACATTTTGATACAGGTAATCAATACTCAAAATTGCTTTGCTTTTCAAATGCCAAGGCAAACTTATATGGTTTTTTAGAATTTCCCCACTTAACAGCTAACAGTAATTTATCTCAAGTAAACCATGTCATTACCTCATTTTAAAGATTATTTACAAAGGTCTATTTATTAGGCTACTAGCAAAAACAGTTTCAGCTTTTTTCTTCAAGCAGTTGGTTTCCCGCTGGGCCAGTTAATAAATGAAAGGGCATTAGTTAAAGGATATATGCCAAACACCATCAGCAGGAAAAATGTTCTTGTTTCAGATAGCATCTTTTACATCAGCTGTGACAGTGATAAAGACCAGAACCCATAATCATGGGCCAGTCTTGGAGAATTGAAAGACGAAATATTGGAATCTTACGGTCCTTTGGCTAAAGTCGAACAGTTTTGGTCTTTGGGGCCTAAAAATTATGGTTACACAGTTATTAATGGTGATGGAAGCAAACTGTCTGAACTGAAGATTAAGGGAGGCCGCTGAATGTAACAGTCACAGACAAGATCACCAAGGAGACTATGATAAATTTATCGCACTCTGGTGGAAACTTACCGGTGCAATATTCACAAATTAAGAAGAATACTTGCGACTTGGATATTCAGAGTGCAGTGATCACCAAACTTTATCAGCGTGTTTATGATAAAAGAATTTTGAGAGTACATTTCACAACCGTACCATTTCGCTTTCTAGAATAGTGTTTTAGTAGAGCGATATATAGTTAACATTGATGTTGTGTGTCATTAAATAGCTGCGTGACAGTTCCTACGCGTATTTAATAGCGGTGTCTAATTTCAATTACATAACGGTGGTGTCTAAGTAACAATAGTCAAAAAAGTGTCTATGCTTGTGTAGAATAGTTTCAATAAAAAGGGGAAGAATTTTTCTACCTCAAGTTC